>JAJAGP010006373.1:0-22312 GCA_025084515.1 Ancistrus triradiatus | reverse complement strand
CAACTATTATATTACTGTTTATAATACATATACTATGTACTTTTGCTAATCTGTTACTTTTGTTGTTTTATTATATTATTGTTTATTAGATTAGAAACAGGCATGTGTTTTTTCCAATACAATCTATGGAGAATTATGAGAAGTTGCCTGAACCAATATGGCAATGACGTCTTGGTATACTGTCTAAGGTAATAGTGCTGTATAACGAATTACTATGGTAACTGCAGGTAAACCGATCGAACACACCAAAATAAAGGTTCTCTGCATTATAACTAATACCTTATGTCAGTGCTCTGTTCTTTGGCATACATTCAGTTATAAAACAGCACTTAATCATTTCAAATATCCTATATGAACTATATAAATCTGCAGTCAGAACACTGGAGGAACCTGGTCTATCCATAATTGCAGATTTGTTTACCTACAAGGTGTGAATGTCCAGTGGAAATAAAATGAAATGCGAAACGATTTGAGGTTCTGAAAGTGCTGTAAATGTTTGTGTGATCACTCTGCTGATGGAAGGCTGTGACAGACCCAGGTCATCAATGCTGTACTGAACTTTTCCAGTTGCCAAATACCTTGCCGTTGTCATGGCATTCATTTTGGGCGTTACGGAATTGTTATTCTGGGTAGAAGATGTGAGCCCATCTCTAATAAGGTCAACCACAAACACTATTTCTGCAGGATCAAACTGTTTGATTAACTTACTGTCATTAAGTGTTTGGAGAATATTTCTTCTGCTTTGTTGTCTTTCTGCCATTTTCTTCTCTGCTTTGAATTTTGTCAATAGGAGCCACGCTTGGCATTAAAATTCTTTATGAATACGGCCCCTCATGTAGATGTATGAGGTAAAGGAAGCCTGTTTGTACACTTGTCATAGTCCATGATTGTGATAGACAGTGTAGTCGTAGGTGGTGTTAGAATATGTATTCACTTGGATGTTCATGATGCTGCTTCCTACTCATTTCCTCACAGCATGCTACTGGATCCATGTGGTGCATAATGGCTGTCTTGTCGTACAAAGGCAAAATTGGCTTAATGTTTTTGAAAATAAGTCTTGTTTGTCATGATGGAGGGATGCTGAAATACCTATTTTGTTCAAAACATCAGCTCTCTGATGTTATTAAATTATTTAAATGATTACATCACATACAGCTTTCTAGGTTACTTGCTAGTGTTAAGTAGACCACTAATGTCTTGTAGCAGCGACATTGCTAGGTAAGAAGAAAACTAGTACACATTATGATTTAAACCAATTTTAATGACATTGCATATGCTTTAATAGTTTGTTCATTTTATCAAAATGCTTGTGAAACCATTACATGATAAAAAAAATAAATAAGGCTATTAATGAATTTTGAGAAATCATGTCAAACTGGCCGAATTTTACCTCAGTAATGGGGTTATACACATTCTGCTCAAATAACCTTTTTTTAACCTGATTTATTTTGGAATTATGTAGTTGTAAATATGCACATCTGCTCATAAATATACACAAGGCACTAAATGGGTGTCAATATTACTCACATTATCCTGTTTAGTGCAGTAGTGTGTTATGTGGGAGGTAGTCTCTCACTTTCATTCTAAAGAGAGAGTGATTAAAGAACAGCATTATGTGCGATTCGGGCACTCGAGCAGTATAGCCATCAAATACGCTAACCACCCCCATAGAGACCTATGTTTGAGTCCCAGTGATGCCTTCTGGCTGGATTGGACTTCCCATGTAGACATAATTGCCTGTAGCTGAAGTAGGGGAAGCTGGACAGAACCAGTGACCAGCTCTGCAATGGACTGGCATCCTACCAAGGGCGTGCTTACACCTGTACTCTGTGTTCTCAAGGGAAAGGCATCGAAGCCCCTGCAACCTTCAAAAGAAAAAATCGGGGTTAAAGCATAAAAGCTTGAAATTATGTAAGATTTCTCAATGTAAAGACTAGAGTGATGAGTGACGAGACAGTCTTGAAGGCAATTTCTGTTGATCAAAAGTATAAATCTCAATTTACTTTACTGAATTAATCCTGCCATCTCAGAAGTGTACATGACCTTTCCCAACATCACTGACCCAACCCCATACCATGACAGACCCTGGCTTTGGGGCTTGTCATGTGAAAAATTCTGGATGGTCCTTTTTGTCTTTGGTCCAGAGCACATAGCATCAATTCCTTCCAGAAAAGATCTGGAATATTAATTCTTCTGACTACAATACACGCTTCCACTGTGTGATGGTCCATCCAAGATGCATCCAAGCCCAGAGAAGTCGACGCCACTTCTGGCCTTCTTTTTCGCACACTAAAAGTTTTAAGTAGCATTTGTGAATGTAACTCTGCATTGTAGTGCTAAGCAAACGTTTGATAAAGTAATCCCTTGCCCATGTGGTTATATCCGCTATTGTGGAACGACGGTTCTTGGTACAGTGCAGTCTGAGGGACTGAAGATCATAAGCATTCAGTTTAGATTTGTGCCCTTTCCCTTTACACACTGAGATTAATCCAGATTCCTTGAATCATTTTATGATATTATGCACCATATAGGGAGAAATAAGAAAATATCTTCCAATATTCCTTGAGAAACATTACTTTTAAACATTTTAACAATTTTCTCACCCATTTGTTGATAAACTGTAGATCCTCTGCCCATCTTTGCTCCATAAAGCCTTGTAGATACTGCTTTTATATCAAATCATGACTACAAGCACCTGTTTACATCACTAGTTTGAAGTCACATAAATATTTAGGTGTTTTTATTTTCAATAATAATCCTAAATTGGTCCCCTCCCTACTTTTTTGGAATGTGTTGCAGGCCTGACATGCAGGGTTGATGGCCATACAAAACATTAAATATCCTGGGTTTCAGTGTCTGCAATGAAATAAAAGTCAAAGTAAGACGCACTGCATTTTTTCATTTGCATTTTCCAGACCATCCCAACGTTTTCTGATTTGGAGTTGTACCATCATGAGTGAGTGAGAAAAGAGGTAAAAGTGAGATATGTGGTGATTCGAAAAACAGAGACTCGCGGGATTTCAATTTTATGTTATGTTCTGTCATCATGTAGTGTAATGGCACCCCAGTGTTCACAGACGTGAGCATGGCCAAGGAATATTATCTGTCTGTGAACTCTTTGAGCCTACAGTACATAAAGCATGAGACTCATAAAGTCATAAAAGGCAAGACTCCCTTCTGCACTCAAAGTCTACGTCATCTCTGCGGGGCCGTATTATTACTTAGGGCCATGACTCCTCCTAACACTACCATCAGAGATGCTGTGGGAATATAAGGAGGCTTATCTAGGCTAGATTTGCACCACTGGGGTACTGGAGAGCTCTTACCAGTCATCTACCTAAATAACAGCCCTGCTGATTCCTTATTCTATGAAGGTGGTTTCCTCCTGTCTCTAACTGAGGCCTGGACCGATGCCTGTGGCTTGATGTTTTTCTTATACTCTTTCTATTCCCCCCTAGCCTGTACTCCCAGGGTGAAAGCTGGCCCTGACCAGTGGGTGTCATGCATAAAGTGCCGGACTGGCTGTGATGGGGAATCCTTTCTGGATTTAGTAATCTTTGCAGGAGAGGCTTAAGGCAATAGCAGCTTGGGGAGTCACACCACAGCATCTGAGATCCTGCTGATCGCAAGAACCAATGGATTATCTCTATGGAGTCTTGTCAATCAATAACAGCAGTCCCGAAGTACTTCACTTCAGTTGCAGTGATCCACTTTACACACATCAGGGTCATAAAATACTGTTTGATGGGGAAAAAATCTAGGCAGGATTGAATCACATTATCATGCAATACATGTCAACCTGACATTTGCAGATCTTCATATGTAATTCAAGCATTTAGCTCGTCTTTTCTTTAGTGCTACCTATACAAATAATTTATTTTTTAAAAAGTACTGTAGGCCTATTTGTTTTTTTCCAAAGCTGTCAAAAAGTGGTTTACATGGAAAATTCTGATGCCTGTATACATATGTCAGATGGCCTGTGAAGATTAGGTTGGAACAAAAAGGCCTTGTGTCAGGAACAAAACTGCTCTGTCAGTCATTTCTAAATAAAACCACTACAGGTGAGCTTCCCAAAACAAAAAATAAATAACTATTATTTCTGACAGACTGATGTACCAGTGATCTTGACAAATAATAACAACAACATCTAAATAAACCTGTTTGTCAGCTATTTCTTTGCTTTCTGCTTGGTATTCGTATTTTAAACACTGCATGTTTAGATGTATGACCTGTCAATTTGAATTTCCTTTTCTTGAGCAGGAAAATCTGCAATAGAAAAAAGTGAGTCATATTTTCAAAGAGGCCGATATCTGTAACAACTATTACACGTTTTATTGTGATCATTAGGAATCTAATCTAGAACATCTAATCTTTGTTTTCAGATTTTTGTAACACCATTACTGATTATGACTCTACTGCTGCCTCACTCAGAACAGGGAATGAGGACAGAGATGGACGTAAGTGCAAGTGAGGGTGATTTATTACACTACATGGTGAATATAGAGAGAAGACAAGGTACAGACAAGGTAAGTGTGAACTCGAAGCTAACACAAACACAGAGGTTAACTGAGAAGGCTAATATAAACAGACAAGGGCTAATAGGTACGGCTATTCAAGGCGAATATAAACCAACACAACATATGCAAGACAGGGTAACATGCTAGTTCAACCACTGAACAAGACACAGGAACAGGAACAAACTAACCATAACTCAGGAGCAACAGGAGCCAGGAACAAACCGAAAGAGAGAGTGAAATGACACACGAAAAGAAGTGGAATGAGGGTATATATAGGTAAGAGAAAAGGGCCAGCATGGAGCAATGAGGGATGATGTATATCCTGGGCTGTTCCCACTGCCCAACACTCTGACAACTGTGTAAACACATTTTCCTGCTTTGATATGAATTCAATTCTGTCCTTTACAAGTAGCAAGAAAGATCTGTGAAATGTTTTCAACTAGTCATCAGAAATGAAGTGGAACGATATTGGTTATTCTTTCTGTAAAAGGTTGTCTGAATGGTTACCTACATGGCTTCAACATTTAAAGAAAGCAAGCAGAAAAGCGCTTTTGTACTAAGTTTCTTACAAATGATTTTCAGTTAAGACTATTAAATACTTGGCCCTTTTTTGGCCCAGCAGTGTACTTCTGCTATATATTATACTACTACTGACAATAATAATAAGAAGCTGGTATAACTATTACTGCTATTACTCTTAGTACTATTCTGTTGCTTCTACCACTATTACTACTACAACTACTACCACTGTAATGCTAATCCTAATACTACTACTACTACTACTATTACTATTACTACTACTGCTACTACTATAATAACCCCAAATCAGAAAAAGTTGGAACAGTAAGGAAAAGGCAAATGAAAAAAAAATGCAGTGTTCCTTACATTTCCGTAAGGACTTTTATTTCATTAGAGACAGTACAAACGCAATATATTTAATTTTTTTCTGGTCAACTTCATTTCATTTGCTAATAATCATCCATTCCTGAAAACCCTAAAAAATTATGTGATTTGTTGATAAACTGCAGATCCTCTGCCCATCTTTACTCTTCAAAGACTCAGCCTTTCATGGATACTGCTTTTGTACCAAATCATGATTATAATCACCTTTTGACATTACCTGTTTGAAATCGCATCATTATTTAGTTTTTTACCTCATTACTAGACCTAAATTGTCTCTCTCCCAACATTTTTGGATTGTGTTGTAGGTCTGAAATGCAGGAATGGATGTTTAATAACAAATGAAATAATGTTGACCACAGGAAACCTAAAATACTGTGAGTTCATACTGTCTGCAATGAAATAAGTCAAAGTAAATATAAGGAGCACTGCATATATTTTTTATTTGTATTTTCCATACTGCCCCAACTTTTTCTGATTTGAGGTTGGACTACTACTGCTACTACCACCAATATGACTTGCTAAACATGTTTAGAAAGTTTATTCCTTGCCACTGTTAATTGTCTACACCTTGCTCAGCAGAGATGTGGATAAGCTGTTATCATCAAGAGCAATATCATCATCATTGCATGGCTAATTTACACCTAGAGGCACTTAGTAGTAGACAGTCCCACTACTGGCATGTTTTTGAAAAGTGGGAAGTTTGTTTCAGATAGCTATGAATAAACAGGGTAACTGTGTAACTGTTTTCATTTCCTACATGTCACACATTGTTATGTAATATCACAGTCTTGCGTCATGTATTTTTTTTTATTTAGCCTACTGAAACACTACAGTAATGATGTTGTGGCAAAGTCAGGCTACCAGTAGACTGTAATATTCAAATTTGTCAGCCTACAGGGCTGCCTTTTGGTTGACATTCTGTTTTGTGTCCTTAGTGAAGATAGCAGAGATACTGCATGTCTGAGAGATGTTTAGTTACATTTGTGGGAGTGTGTAAAAAAATCATGAGTTCACCAGGAATAGCAAATGAAAATGTAGTGTTTGCATTTAGGTAGCAAATCTAATATGTATTAAAACCACATGATCTGACCTGAAGTTAAAGAAAACAGGATCAGCTTTTAATGGTTTCCTCCATAGCTGTTGCTGTTTCCATACTTTTCTGAGCATTAGGAGATTAAGGAATGTAAATGGGTGCATTCCTCTTCCCTATGAACCTCACATAATAATAACGAGCACAACAAAAATGAAATGTTGCTGTATTTAGTGTATTTGTTAGGAACACTACATTTGTATCCACTCAATCTGCAGTGTATCTGATGTTATCTTTAACACATACTTTTATTTGGAAAACCTTTATTAAAATGTTTGCATAAACAACATTTAGGTGTCGCCTATTTCAGGTCTTTGTAAATGTAAATGACCATCTGTTATATGGAGGCACCTGTGGTTTGCTTGCACTACCCCAGACCCAGCCCTTGAGACTCGAACAAACTGTGAAACAAGGAAGCCCCTGGCAAGGCGGAATACAGACATATATATACAGACAGTACCGGAACTGAACCCTAAGGCGAGGGATGCCGACGATGGGCAAGGGAATGCCTCGCATCCCTTAAGCAAGACAACACCTGGCACGTTGTGAAACAATTCAACTGACAGACAAACCTTACCTTGCCAGAGGCAGGATTATAAGCCAGGGAGGATTGGCATTGGGAACCAGTGCTCTACTCACTGAGATAACTGAGTTTCCTCAAGTCATAAGGGCTCAGTCTGTGGTAATGCAAGCAGACCAGGTAGTCCTTGAATGACATTATCAAGCAGTGTTTTATTTTTTATTTTTATGTTTTTAATCTGCATTTTTACTGTTACATAAAGAAAATACAGTATAATGTGATCGCAATTTGTGTTTCACTCGAATTTTGTTTTGTTGTAACAACAATAATACTAATAATACTAATAATATTTTGTCTAGATTTTGTTTAGTTTGATGTGAATGTTTTTTGATGGAAACTTCAGCACTAGATCATAATAGCTTATCTAAACTCTGGCTAAATCTAAACTCCTGTGGCAAAGTTTAGGTTAATATCACTCTATTTTTACTTTAGATTTTGTAACCAACTCACTTTATTCACTGATCCAAAAACAATTTTAGTCCACGAATGCAACACTGTTTCAGTTTCATAGCACAGCACCTATTTTATACAATGTGTTTGGGTTAGCCTTAAGACTGACATCACTGTTCTACCACGCATTTATTTTTTCTTAGTTCACCATTGGTCTTGATGGGTTTAGCAAAGCTCTTTAATAACACCGACATAATTACAGTTTCCTTATAATGTAATAATAAGCACTCCTGCAGAAATGAAAGCCTCTGGGTCAAACCTTCGATAATTAATTAGTGTTGAATCAATAATAGTCTATTCCATAAAAGAAAAAAATCATGTCATAAACATTTTATAAATCTATTTAAGCCCAGTGTTTAAAAAACTATTAATTGTTATATTAAATACTCATTAGCGGTACTTGCTTTAGATAATTAAACACAATTTATCTTCTTAAACTCTGAATTAGTTAGGCTTACTTAAATGGATGTGTAACCCAAATACTCGTTATATCCATATTATGCAAATAGCAGTTTTGAGAGATGGTGGTACTTCATTTTTGAGGTGAGTTGCCTCAACTATTTATTCATTTATTACTTGAGGTTAATGTATACCCAGTAGCTAAGAATGTATGAGAAGCAGCAGGTGGGAACGGCGCCTGGAGAAAAACACATTTACAGTGTTTAACAGACGCCTTTATAACTTACAGTTGAGCTCAGCAGTTGGAGTTAAAGACTCTTGCTCAATAATCCAACAGTCACAGCTTGACAGAGCCAGGATTTACAACCTTCCAATTGGCAGTCCAGAGCATTAACGACTGTCACCACTGACCTCCTAGTTTGTCTAGCTGTATCTGGTCATATAATCTAGTCATAAGCATGTCACCAGTACAAATCTTGCAAATCTATCCAGGTCATGGTTGTGCAGAAATATCCAATACCTCTTGGATTTTTCATTTATTTATTTGTCAGAGATAAAAAAAAAAAAGTTAAAGTTTTAGGAGTCTTTAAGGAGCAAAGGTGGACAAGGTGTCACTAGTTTGTCAACAAATGTGTGAGAAAATTATTGAAATGTTTAAAAATAGTGTTTCTCAAAGAAAAATGGGAATGGATTTTCATATTTAAATTGCTTGTCTTGTTTTTGGCACAGTAGAGTTTTAAATATTGTAGTTCTAGACAAAAGTTTGCCAAAGTAATCCCTTACCCACGTGGTTTTATCAGCTACTGATGAAAGATGGTGTTTGATGCAGTGTTGTCTGAGGGATCAGAGATCAGTTTAGGCTTGAACCCTTCCCCTTTATGTACTGAAATTCCTCTAGATTCCTTGATCTGTTTAATGATACTGTGCACTCTAGATAGAAAGAAATATGTACATGTAAATACCTTTGTTGACAATCGTTTCCCATCTTTGTTCCTCAAAACCTCAGCCTTTTGCGGATGCTATTTTTTTTTTTTACCAAATCATGATTATAATCACCTGTAAACATCAATTGTTTGAAATCTCATCATTATTTTGTTTTTTGTTTTACCTTACTGCTGGCCCTAAAGTGCCCCATCCCAACATTTTTAGAATATGCTGCAGGCTGGATATCCAGTGTTCATACTGTCTGCAATTAAATAAAAGTCAAAGTAAGTGTAAGAAACACTGCAATTTTTATTTCTATTTCTTGCATTTTCCAACATTTTTCAAATTTGGGGTTACACTTCTAGAACTTATTCCTTAACCTTTTGTACCTTAACCACTGCCCAATATCAAATCTAACCTTTCAGAACTTGACACAACACCTTTAATATCTGTCCTCTATGAAAGCCTACATATAATTAAATTATTTCTTCATATTCAGTATTATTGTATGTGTAACCCCTTTATTCTAGGAGAGGCCCATTTTACACAGCACAGCCCCATTAATTCTGCCCATCCTCAGAGGTTCCACAGTTACTTTATGAGGCCCTCGAGGAGGGCTCAGAGTCCCTCGTTAGCCCACTGATCAGGCTGCACCTCCATCTTTCAAAGACAAATGGACTTCATTATGGCTCTGCTTTAGACAGGCTACAAGATGAATAGAAGATTATGAAAAAGGTGGAGACACTGTTAAGTGAGGCACATCTCACATGTCTCTATGGAAAAGATGGAAGAAAATACATGATTTCTTTATTATGCATAGAATACTGTGCAAAAACCCTAGGCCACCATTAGACTTCTTGTTTTAGCAATGGTATAATGACCATATGTAACATATTGTCGATGTTTGGTCCCAACAATTTCAAGGTTGAATTTTTCCCTCCATAATACTCCACTTTTCTACTGATATTCATTCCAATCTTTGTGAGGTTTAGCACATCTTAGCCTTTTCACCCTGTTCCCCTTCTGAAAAAGTGGTTTCTTGGCTGCTGCCTTTCTAAAAAGACCAGTCCTGATCAAACTTTTTTGTACTGTAGCATGTCAACTTCGTGTCAACTACTGCTACTGCATAGATGCCACTTAAGCTGTTTTTTTCTGATTTTGTTTTCTATTTTTTAAATACTGCATACAAATGTCCTGTATTTTCTGGTTGTATTCTAATAAAAAGACTGAAAATAATATGTACGGTCATTATACCATTGCTAAAACAATGGTGTCACAACGGCTGCTAATTCGCCTCCGCACCAACAGAGGTCATCGTCACCTAATTTCTACACTGCTGCTTCCAGCAGGCAGCCATGTTTAGAGGATAAATAGCGAGGTCTATAGCTAGTTCGTTGCAAGGTCTCGTCTTGTTCACAAGTGCATTTCTAAGCGGTTTATACTAGTCTAGCTTTCTATATGTCTAATCTTCTGCATGGTTCACGGTTTACTGGTTTTTGGATTGCCCCTTTATGGCATTGTTGCTTCTATCATTGTGGATCTCCTGGCTTTGAATCTTGGACTGTGTACCGACTATGAGTTTGCATATCTGTTAATAAATCTGCATTTGACTCCACTACCTGTGTCGGCAATACGTCAAAAATGGTATATCTATCCTAATGGTGGCTTAAGACTTTTGCACAGTACTGAATGTTTAGCATTAGTTACCTACAGAGCATCCAACCATCTGTGGTATTTCATAGCTCTTCCTGATCTTTTATTTAGATTTTTTTTTAGTATGTAGGAAGGAGTTTGTTTTGGCAAAGTCACAAAATGGCCTTTAAAGTTATTTAAAGATACATTTGTTTCACAAGTCTTAAACAGATATAAAAAATATTTACTTATTGTGAATGATGGCAGTGCACACAGTGGTTTTCTTCACCTCAAAACGGTGCTATGTTTTGTTTTCAATGCCCAGGTTTTAGTTAGCATTTACATTTATGTCATTTAGAAAACCACAGAAACTTACAACTGATACATTCTTACAATTCAAGCAATTGTGGGTAAGGGCCTTACTGGTAAGGGGAATCAAAGATTCTCAAGGATAGTTTAGGTTGGGACCCAATAAGCAGTCCAGAAACAGATGACAGACTACATAAAACAACTGTAATTTATTATACTTGGACAGAAATAAACTAGACCAAAGTGCAATGACAGAGAACGGGCTGAAGGTAAGGCAAATGAGAGTCCAAGGAGCTCATTCACCAGATGATAAGCATTGTGCAGGTCAAGCTTGGAAAACAAGGTTACTCCCTGGAGAAGGTCAAAGGCTGAGGAGATGAGGGGAAGAGGGTACTTGTTCCGTTTAGTAATGGCCTTAAGGCCCCGAAAATCAATACATGGCCAGAGAGAGCAATCCCTCCTGGCTACAAAAAAAAGGGCCTGATGAGACCGGCAGTGACACACACAGATATCTAATCTTCCATGGTCTCTCTTTTGGCATGGGACAGGCTGTAGAGGCAGCTATAGGCCAGAGGTGTAGAGAGGAGGAGTTCAGTAACACAGTCATGGGGACGGTGAGGTGGTAAACTCTTTTACAAAACCTCCTTGTGGTCGTGGTACTGACTAGATACCTGAGACAGGCCGACAGTGGATTTAGGCCAAGAAGTGCCAGTGGGTGGCCTGGCGGGTGGAACAGCAGAATGCAGACAGTTCTGGTGGCAATGCCCACTCCATCCCAGGACCCTGCCTTGGCTCCAGTTGATGGTGATGTTGTGGAGGGCCAGCCAGGGGAATCCAAGGACCAGGTGGTTCTTGGGCAACTCCACGATCGAAAAGGAGACCACCTCCTGGTGGTTTCCTGACAAGACCAAGGGGATTGGGAGAGTCCAATGTGGTATGTTGGCGAGGAGCTTGCCATCTAGAGCATAAGCTTGGCTCGGGGCCTCCAACACTTCGATGTGGATCCTGAGTTGCTTGGCGAGGGCAAGATCCAACAGGTTATCCTCCACCCTTGAGTCAACAAGGGCCTCCATGGCATGTGTACCTCTAGAAAGATGCAGCTTTGCTGGAAGCATGAGAGAGGGATTCCGTGGTACAGACCTGGGTTGTGGGGGGCTGGGAATAGCACTCGTCAGGGCCCCCAGTTTTACTGACAAGCCACCCTTTTTGCGTGCATGAGGCAAGACAAGAGTGCATTGCTAGCTCCTCCGCAATAGAAGCAGAGCCCCTTCTCCAAACGGTGCAACCATTCCTGGGGGATCAGCTTGGCCCACCCTAGTTGCATGGGCTCGGGGTCTTCCTCGGTAGTGGGAGATGGTAGTGGGGAAAGCAGCTCAGAGACAGTGGACCTGGTACTTGAAAACAGAGATGTCTGGACGGGGTTCTGGCCCTTTTCCAATGTTCGTGAAGGCGCCAGTCCAGACGAACTGCCAGAGCCACCAGGGCCTCAAAGTTAGGAGGGTCATCACGGGCTGCCAACTCATCCTTGAGTCGCTCGAACAACCCCGCACGGAACATAACGTGGGGTCATTCCATTGAGTGTCCGCAGTAAACACTCAGAATTCCACGGCATAGTTAGCAACTGTCCGTGAACCCTGGCGAAGATTGATGAAGTGCCTCAACACTGCTTCCCCATAGTCAATAGCTAGTGTAGCTAGTGTAGTCAAAAACTGCCCTGAACCGATGGAATAAATCGCCGTATGAGACCTCCACAAAGCCACCCTTGGAGTGTGCAGCCTCAGCCCACATTAAGGCCGTGCCTCGCAGAAGACCAATAATTTAAATGTTACTTTAGAGGATTCAGTGGCAAAGGCAGCAGGCCGAGACCTAAAGACCAGATCACGCTGCATGAGAAAGGCCCAGCACCTGTCTAAATCCCCCTAATATGGCTCGGGGTGTGTAAACGAAATCTCAACACTCACTGGGTGTTCTGATTGGATAATGTCGGAGGATCCTGGCCCCGAGGGAGTGTCCAACAGGGGGTGAAGAATCCTGCCTGCTGTCAGCGGGTTGTGTGGTCTGGCTCAGGGCAGACAGAACAGGTCCCTGGGATGAAATAGAAAAGACTCTGTTAAGTTTACCAGATAATGCGGTTAGCTGAGTGGTTAGTTGACGATTAGACTCCATGAAGGAGTGCAGAATTTGGTCATGCTGGGCTAGCCAGACTTCTTGGCGCTGAAGCAGCATTCCAACCGACTTGGGATCGTCTGTCTTAGGAACTGCGGGTTCCATCTGGGCAGATTGTTCTGTTAAGGCAATTTTAGGTAGGAACCCAATAAGCAGTCCAGAGACAGATGACAGACTACGTAAAACAAATGTAATTTATTATAGCTGGACAAAAATAAACTAGACCAAACTGCAGTGACAGAGAGCTGAAGGTAAGACAAACAAGAGTCCAAGAAGCTGGCGTGGTAACGGAACAAGGTGACGAGAGTGCGGCGGCGGCGAGGTTGGCTTCCCAGGACGATGGCGTTACAAAGATGTCCGGAATCTGCAAGGGTCTTGGGAGAAGAGTTGTGTGGCTGAGGAAGAGAGTGTGTGGGGTGAGAACAAGACTGAAAGTGGCAGAAGGCAGCCAATAGATCTTCAAGGGAAACAACACACACACGAGCACGCCGCACTACAAAAACCAAAAAACAAAAGACACATGGAATGAAAGGAAAACAAAGCGTGGCGAAACGAGGTGAAAATAGAAATGAACGTGACGAGGAAAGAAACAAAGCGGAAGAGAGTGAACCCTGACACTTACTCAAGGACCCAACAGTGGCAGCTTGGCAGAGGTAGGATTTGAATCATGGACCTTTTGGTCAAGAGTCCAGTACCTTAACCACTACGCTACCACAGTCATCATTAGCATCATTACAACAGGAGCAACGACTACATTCACTTCATTCCATCCACTACATTCAGTTACCAAGAACTGCTAAATATCATTTCATTGCGTTGTGAATTTGATTTCATAAGCAATTCTAAGCATGACCAGGTCATTCCAAAGGAGTTTTTACATGAAAAGGGCTCCGAGGACTACTGTACTGACTGAGGCACAGGCGGTGGAGGAGACAGAGGAAGCAGAAGCCTCTACATCGTTGGGATACAAGCTACGCTAATAATGCAATCCACAAACCCACCCTACATAGCATTTACACAGACCAGATTGCTCAGAAATAAAATGACAAAACTTGAACTGACCACAGCAGCACAGAAATCAGTTCAGTGTATTTATTCTAATAACAACTGGTTTATAAACTGAGAGACACTACTTGCCAGATTTAGAGTATATAACATTATTGTCTTTTTATCTGCTGAGGGGTGTACCATTGATATTGTCATAGAGGTTTACATTCCAACTAGTACAAGCATCAAGACAGCATTAGGCTCCCTGCTTACAGTCAACAACAACCAACAAACTGCATATCTTGAGGGGGTTTTTATTATATCCAGGGACTACAATCAAGCCAATGTAACACGTCACACGAGAGGTCAAAACACTTTGGACCATGTTTACAGCAATACTAGGAAGGTATACAAAGTCTTCTCCCTGTCACACTAAGACAGTGTGACAGCCCCTTCGTTTTTCTCACCCTGACATACAGGCCTCTCATGAAGCCGACCATGAAAAATGTATAAACTTGGCCTGAGGGGGCGTCAATCTAACTCCAGGACTGTTTTCAGTGCATACACTTTGCACAAGACATACATGAGTCTATCTATAAACAATGTTGATAAAATCTAGTCTTCCCCCAACAGCAAACAAAATATAGTCTTGAGTTTTGGCAACATAAAAATATACAGTGTGACCAGGTCCAGCCTGAAGAGAGCAAACAATGATGCAACAGTGACCTATAAGGAGAAGACTGAAGTTTACAGGGACCACGGTGGTACCTTGATACTCGTCGGTAATTTGTTCCAGAAGGCCCACTGAGTGCCAAAAATGATGAAGCATTTTTCCCATAAGGAAAATGTAAATTGAATGAATGTGTTCCAGACACAGAAAATCCACACTGTGTAAGGCAATATATGCATTAATGGAGTTATATTGCATGCTTAAACACTATATATATATATATATATATATATATATATATATATATAATATATATATATATATATACAGAAAAAAAACAGATGAAATAAATTAAATGGTGACTTATTTGCAATAAGAATAAATGTAAAAAACATGAGAAAGATTACAGTGGACGTTATTGGAGAGCTGCACTGAGCGAGAGTTATTGTGAGACTCCTTTGTGTCGCCTGGCAAGGGCATATGAGTTGCACTTCTTGTCTCATACAAGTTCTGGCAAGTGCCCTGAGTCCCAAACAAACGATGAGTGCCACGACAATTTTTGCTCGTTAAAATGCGCTGAGAACCAAATTTGACAATTTGAGTGCTGAGGTATGACTGTACCAGGGTGTATGGCAAAGCATTCAACTCTCTACTAATTATAAGGGTAGCAAGCACCCACCCACCAGCAGTAGAGACTTGCTAGCTGAGGAGCTCAACTTATTTTCCACCCGCTTTGAGGAGGTCAAAGCAGAGACTGGGACAATACTGTGTCCAGCTACCATATGCTTTGAGCTTTTTGTCAGTATAGATGATGTCAAAAAAGCTCTCTGCAATACCAACCCAAGGAAGGCAGCTGGGTCAGCTGGAATTCCAGCATTGGCGTGCAGTTAGGCCCTCCAAACCTTTCAGAGAAGGGGTAACAAAAAGGTGTAAAATATTATCTAAATATTTATTTCATAAATAAAGTAAAATCAAATGCATCAAGCAATTCAAAATGATACTCTCCATTTTCTTGCTTGCTATGGGATGCATATCTGACTGAGAGTGCTAGTAACCAATCAAAACTGCTAATTAGAATGGCTTATGTCTACATGTTAGGTTAATTGGTGTTTCCAAAGTGCCCCTGCCTAGTGTTGTTCCTGCCTTGTGCTGCACAGTTCCAAAAATCCCCAATTTTATCCTCACCCCAGAGTATGCCTGTGTGGAATCTGCAGGTTTCCTTTCACATTCCAAAGGCGTGTTAGGTTAATACGTCTCTCTACATTGACCCAGTGTGAGTGTGTTTGGCTAGTATTGATATAACCTTGCTCACAAATAGATTTTCAATTGACACATCTTGTGGTGATTAAGCCACCAGTAAAACTATTCTGTTCTACAATTAAATGTTCTATTTACAGTACAGTACTGTGCAAAAGAATTTAGTGTGACCGTCATGAAAAGTTTTTTTCTTGCCTGTTACCCTTCCAAAAAGACTATTCCTGATGTAGCCTCTCTGAACTGTAGAAGGGTCAACTTGACATCTCGATGAAGCTGGCAGATTGCTCAAGTGTAAATGGAGAAAACACAACATACTTGTTACTCAAGCCTATATAATTTTTTTTTTATGTTTTTCAGTTTTTCAATACTGTACACAAAATTCCTGTATCTTTTGGTTGTTTTCTAGTGAAGAGTCTGACAAATAATGATGTATGGTCTAATAATGGTTTATCTAATCTAATGGTGGCATAAGACTTTTGCACAGACTGTTTGTTTAGCTTTAATTACCTTTACATTGCATCCAAACATTGGTGGTATTTCACAGCTCTTACTGCTCTTTTATTCAGGATTTTTAGTACTTAGAAAGGAGTGGCCTAATACTTTTGCACACGCTTTGGACTAAATTAAAAAGGATTTGGGGTGAAATTGTAAAAATGTGATTTTCTTTCCCCATTGGCACCCTGTCCAACATCAACTATAATGAGACTTGTTTATTCAAGTGAATTTTAAAGATTAGTTTTGACTGAATGGCTCGAGTTCATTGCTTGTGTTATTTTAAAGATGAAAAATTAAACGATTGCAATGGCAGATCGATGTGTTCAGACATCTGTGTCATTACACTGAATTCTTTTGATATCTGTCAGGCCTGCTGTTCATAAGAGTCAAGTTCTGTTGAGGAATTTCTATTGAAAGCTATAGTTTACAAATCACTAAATGTAAACAGGCCATATTTCGTTATCTCCTTTCAAACCTACTGGATAGATGAAGGTTAAGGGTCTTGCTTAAGGGTCCAACCGTGATCTGGATTTGGACTAAAATTTACATTATTTTTACAATATTAAGAAGAAACCCCTATCTAGCGTGACTTGTATGTAATGCTGTCTTACTAGGTACTGTCCAGGCAATATGAGAGGCCATGCTCAAGGGCCCATCAGCAGCAGCTTGACAGTGCTGGAACAGTGATGGGACAGCTGTTAAGATACTGGACTGTTGAACTTTAGGTGAAAGCTATAAATCCTAGAACTGCCAAGCTGCTAATGTGGTGCAATTGAACAAGGTCCTTGCTCTGCAAGGTTGCTCTGAAAATTACTCTGGTCAATATTCAGCAGTCCAGTATCGTAAGGTGTCTGAGGCGATTTGATTAGATATGGTTAGTCATTGTAAGATGTATGGTTAGAGCTGATATTATTGTGACTGGGTGATTGAGTTTTTATAGTTGTCACTTCATGATTTTCAGCCCCATGAATACCTGCTAACCTCACTAATTCCCCGGCGGTTAATGGCTGTTTACAGTCTGAACTTCTCTATGGGCTGTGCCATAAACGAACCCCCCATGGCAAAATGGTGGTAGGGTAAAAGAAGTTGGTGTGAACAATTAGCATATGAATAGGAATGTCTTTCTACAGCACTGGAAAAAGTCACTCCTGATTGGTTCGTAGATCTGTCGGTCATCCTGGAACGTTCATTAATAATAATGAAATGAATTATTATGCCTCTAAAACTGCAGTTGAAAACTTGATATCCTGATATAACTATATAAGGAAAGATCATGCAGAATATCTTTCCTGATATGGACTGGGTAACGTGTTAGGAATGAAAGGATGCCACATTGTTTGGTGGAAATGAACATTATAACCCTACAAAGAGCAGAATTGAAAGACACCCTGAAAATCAGAGCTAAAAATAATGCAGCAGACTAGTCCATTTAGCCGAAATTCCATTGCAGCAACTCAGAATGGTACTCGGTAGTTTGTATGGCCTCCATGTGCTTTTATGCAAGCCTGACAACATCAGGGCATGGTCCTAATGAGATGACGGATGGTGTCCTGGGGGATCCCCTACCAGATCTGGACCAGGGCATCACTGAGCTCCTGGGCAGTCTGAAATGCAACCTGTTGATGTCAGATGAACTGGAACATAATGTCCCAGAGGTCTTCTACTGGATTTAGGTCAGGCAAGGTCTGCCTGCATAATCTCATCACATGAGGCCGGGTATTATAGTGCACCAGGAGGACCCCAGGACCTACTGCACCAACATACGATCTGACAACGGATCCAAGAATTTCATCCTGATACCTAATAGCAGTCAGGGTGCCGTTGTGTAGCCTGTAGAGGTTTGTGTGTCCTTCCAGGCATATGCTTCCCCAGACCATCACTGACCGACCACCAAACTGGTCATGCTGAATGATGTTGCAGGCAGCCTAACGTTTTCTACGGCATCTCCAGACCCTGTCATATCTGTCACTGGTGCTCAAGGTGAAACCTGCTCTCATCTGTGAAAGCACCGGGTGCCAGTGGTGGAGCTGCCAATTATGGTGCTCTATGGCAAATACCAATCGAGCTATATGGTACTGGGCAGTGAGAGCAGGGCCAACTACAGGACATTGGGCCCTCAGGACACACTCATGAAACCTGTTTCTGACACATTCCTGTTTGGTCAGACACATTCACACCAGTGGCCTGCTGGAGGTCATTTTGTAGGGTTCTGGCAGTGCTCGTCCTTTTCTTCCTTGCACAAAGGAGCAAATACCGGTCGTGCTGAGGGGTCCAGCTCTCCGAGAGTAAGTGCCTGACTCCTGGAATCTCCTCCATACTCCTAAGACTGTGCTGGGAGACAAACCAAACATTTTGTCAATGGCACGTATGGATGTGCCATCCAGAAGAAGTTAGATTACCTGTGCAACCGCTGTAGGGTCCAGGTACTGCATCATGGTACTAGACCCTAACCAACTGTGAAAAAAATAGTGAAAAATCAGCCGGATAAGACAAGGCAGGACAAAAATGTCAATGGCCTCCACCTATTAAACCATTCCTGTTTTGGGGGTCGTCTCATTTTTGCTCATCTAGTTCACATGTTAATTTCATTAACACCAAAGCAGTTGACACTGAATAACAACCCCCCTGCTACTTCACTGACCAGATCAATGTCCCAGAAGTTGAATTGAGTTGATGCTATTCTCTGATTAAAAAGTGTATATATACAGTGTGGCAAAAAAGTATTTAGTCATCCACTGATTGTGTAAGTTCTCCTACTTAGAAAGATGAGAGAGGTCTGTAACTTCTTCTTTAGGAATCTCTTCTATCCTCCACTCGTTACCTGTATTAATAGCACCTGTTTGACCTCATTATCTGTATAAAAGACACCTGTCCACACACTCAAACAGTCAGACTCCAAACTCAAGACCAAAGAGCTGTCGAAAACTTGTAGACCTGCACCAGGATGGAACGAGTGGAATCTACAATACGGCAAGCAAGTTGGTGTGAATAAAGCAACTGTGGGAGCAATGTAAGAAAATGGAAGACATACTAGACCATTGATAATCTCCTCGATCTGGAGCCCCCTGCAAGATATCTACTGTGGGGTCAAAATGACTGACAACGGTGGAGCAAAAATTCAAGAACTACACGGGACCTGAAGGAAGGACTGCAGAGATCGGGACCAAGAAACAAGGCTTACCATCGTAACCACACTATGCCGCGGGGACTCAGAACCCTGCAATGGAAGGCGTGTCCCCTGCTTAAAGCCAGTACATGTCCAGGCCCATCTGAAGTTTCCAGAGAGCATATGATGATCAGAAGAGGATTGGGAGATATCATGTGGTGCAGGATGAAACCAAAATAGACTTTTTGAAAAACTCAAATTGTCACGTTTGGAGGAAGAAGAATGCTGAATT
Source organism: Ancistrus triradiatus (assembly GCA_025084515.1). Lineage (NCBI taxonomy): Eukaryota > Metazoa > Chordata > Actinopteri > Siluriformes > Loricariidae > Ancistrus > Ancistrus triradiatus. The sequence goes on along the minus strand of JAJAGP010006373.1, from coordinate 2,535 downwards.
GCGCCATACCTACTGTGAAGCATGGGGGTGGAAACATCATACTTTGGGCCTGTTTTTCTGCAGAGGGGACAGGACGACTGATCCGTGTTAAGGGAAGAATGAACGGGGCCATGTATCGTGAGATTTTAAGCCAAAACCTCCTTCCATCAGTGACTGCATTGAAGATAGGAACGTGGCTTTGTCTTCCAGCATGACAATGATCCCAAACACACTGCTCGGGCAACAAAGGAGTGGCTCCGTAAAAAGCATTTCAAGGTCCTAGAGTGGCCTAGCCAGTCTCCAGACCTCAACCTCATAAATAATTTGTGGAGGGAGTTGAAAGTCCGCGTTGCCTCAAAACATCACTGCTCTAGAGGAGATCTGCATGGAGTAATGGGCCAAAATACCAGCTACAGTTTGTGCAAACCTGGTGAAGACTTATAGGAAACGTTTGACCTCTGTCATTGCCAACAAAGGTTATGCTACAAAGTATTGAGTTGAACCAAATTTATTGACCAAATACTTATTTTCCACCATAATTTACAATTAAATTCTTTTCAAATCCTACAATGTGATTTCCTGGATTTTTTTTTTCTCATTTTCTCTTGAACTGTACCTATGATGAAAATTACAGACCTCTCTCATCTTTCTAAGTCAGAGAACTTGCACAATCAGTGACTGACTAAATACTTTTTTGCCCCACTGTACATACTGTACTCAGGCAGAACAAACACAAAGGTCAGTATTAATAACTTAATAAGCTGACATTATAATACACTGATGTAAATGAATCACTGTGTCAACACATTTTACATTTATTATTATATTCAATAATGTTAAAAGTTTTAGATTTAATAATAATAATAATAATAATAATAATAATAATAATGTCGCATTTCTATAGCTCCTGTCACAATCCCAAGGTCGCTTTACACAGCAAGTGAGGGAAGAACACACACACACACACACACACACACACTAAACAGAAAGGGAAGAAAATAAATGTTTGTGAAAAAGAAAAGGTTTTTCAATCAGATTTAAAAATAGAAAATTTGGAGCAGTTATGGAATGATTGAGGAAGAGAGTTCCAGAGTTTGGGAGTAATGGCTTTGAAGGACCTGCATCCTTAGGTGGAAAGTCTGGTGCAATGGACAAGAAGTAAGTTAGAGGTTAGAGGCGAAGATCTGAGGGAGTGCGGGGGAGAATAAATGGTCAGGAATTCATGTAAAGGGGCGCAAAGTTTTACAGGGCTTTCAAAGTGAAGAATAGAATTTTATACTTTATGAAGGACATGACAGGTAACCAGAGCAGGTGAGACAGGGATGATGTGGGCAGTGCACTTGGCGTAAGTGAGTTCTGAATATAGTGTAGATTTTGCTGGGAGGCCAGAGAAGACAGAGTTTCACTATTCAAAGATGTGACATCAGTGGCGTAGGTTTCATCTCAACTTTGAGGCAGGACACTTTAGGGTGGATGACATAATGTGCTGATTTGCATATTTGTGATATCATCACACCATATATACATGCTGTAGACGGTATCAGCACTTTTCGTCTTGTTGATTCTCTCTTACTCAGCACTCGCAAGCACGCATGTGCCGACTAGTATCTACGCTAATTACATCATTGCTGACACCTGCAGGCTCAGGCATTTAAGGGGACGCCTGATTGAGGGTTGCACCCTTGCAGTGGATTGCAGTGTTGGGGGTTGCACCCTTGCCGCTCGCCACTTTCACGAGATCTCACACGTCGTCTCGTGAAATAACTTTTCGTGTCTGCTCTAGTTATTCGGTGTTATAGGGAAACAGGTAGACCTGATTCGCAAAGGAACCGGGCCATGTACGGTCAGGAGCTCAGAAATGAACCCAGGGCTTATCGTGTTAGAGTAGGGAAAGAACTCGCTGCTCGCTCCGCTCGCTTCTTTCGCGGTTTCCCCGTGTCCCTCAGCGGCTTTGGCTCACTCACGCATGCCGACTCTTGTCCCTGGGCCAGTCGCACCAACTCCTGCCCCAAGGTCAGTTGCGTCGACTCCTGCCCTAATCACACTGACTGCTGCCCCAAGGTCATTCGCACTGACTCCAGCCCCCCCAGCCAGTTGTGGTGACTTGTGCCCCAAGGTTATTCGCACCAACTTCTGCCCCCGGGCCAGGCACGCCAACTCCTGCCCCAAGGTCACTCGGGCCGAGCCCCGTGCATGGGCCAGTCAAGATGAACCCTGTGCCTGGGTCGTGCCAGTCCCTGCTGTTTACCCCTGAACAGTGCCGAGGCTCTAGATAGGAGTTATGAAATGGTAAATCCTGAGGGACTGGAAGTACCGTCCCACCCTCCCCTACTGCACCGAATTTAAAGCGTGTCCAGCCTACCTGGTCCTTCCCGTACGCCTCAAGTTTAACCCTGAGCGTACTCGGCAAGCTAGGGGAGGTGCGTTGTGCACTTAGGGAGGCTTCAGGAGCCCTACTGGGGGGTACAGTAAGAAGTTGCACTGCTGATACTAGAGGGCAGCATTGGCTTGTTAGACTTGCCAGGAGTGATACAGCACTTCTGAGCACACATGTGC
>JAJAGP010006372.1:0-22327 GCA_025084515.1 Ancistrus triradiatus | reverse complement strand
AACAAATTACTTGTACTTCACCACTGTTTATTTGGGTCACATGTCTGGGCGAAACTCACTCTATGCATCATGAGAGCCAGTGTCATTCCCCCTCACCCCATACTCCCACAATGCACTGCATTTGTAAATAAAGTCAGCATTAAAATCAACCAGATCGACTCCATCAGGATTTCCATACACTTTGTTTTTTGTTTATAAAAGCATTTTCAGCCCAGCCTCTGGTGTCCTTTCACATGACAGTCTTGGTTAAACTGCAGCTTAGCCACTAGTCACAGGTATGAGGCGACTGAAGCAAATGCAGCCTTGAAAGCTCCAAACTGCAGGTATATTTAGATTTTCGGTATGCTTTGATGTCTTTATTTGTAAGTCTTACTTGTATGTTATAATGCTTAACATGTTGGAGTGTGATGATAAAGCAATAAGATGGTCATTATCAGTGCTGCCTGCTTTTCACATCAGTAAGTCTACAATATAGTATTGAAGTAATGAAATATGATAACTATCATTTTATCATGTCTGTTTAAAAATGCACTGAACTGAAAATGCAGCATTGCTACAGAATTGCACTGATGGACTTACTGTACATGGGAGCTACAGCTCTGGTATTTTGCCCTCATACTGCTCAAGTGCCAGAAGTACACAAGTTCTTTACTTAAGTAAATGTACTACTAATCTGAAAAAGAAAAAAGAAAAAAAATCAAGTAAAATTTGAAGGATGGCTTATATAGTTTACTCAAGTAGAAGTATAAAAGTGCAAGCTACTAAATGTACTTAAAAGTAAAAAAAAAAAACCTTTCTAACCCCCTTTTATTGAGGGTAAGAGGAACAGATCCATGGCATAATGGTTTGTTCTACAGCTAGATGAATCATCTGCAATTCATACAAATGACCTTATCGTCTTTAACTAACCACAGAAACAACAGAACAAAAACATTTTCAGACACGAGGAAACAAAATATACAAAATACTTTGGATTTTTTTTAATAAATGCTGCTAAATCTCTCATAGCTAGACGTGGTAATATTCAGTAATGCAGCAACTATCTAAACCAAACTATCTAAACCATCTAAACCAAACAATAGTTATCATCGACTCTCTGAAACTCTCTCACTGCAATTTAGTCCAACAAACTGCAGCTTCATAAATGTTTCGAGCAGCTCTTCTTTTAAATACTCCACTACACTACATAACTAAAAAAACTCTTACGCAAAACTTTGATTGTATGACGACATTATTAGAAAATATATTAAACGTTCCTACACTACCGTACCATCCTTCTTTTTACACCCAATGGGGGGCAGCAAAGCTACACAACTGCACAGCTCCAGAGCTCCTCATGTTCATGGTTTCCTCCCACTTTCCAATGACATGCGCTCATTTTAACTGGTCGCTTTGAATCACCCCGGTGTGACTGTTTTTAACATCATTATAATCTTGTTTCTGTCATTAATAACCACCTGATGTGATGTTAATGATAATAATAATAGAATTTAATTTATAAGTGCCTTTCAGGACACGCAAGAACATTTTACAAATCAGAGAAAAGTACCAAAACAATAGTAGACATAGAAGTGACATTTAAGTGACAGGACATAACACAATATAATGAAATAACACAAACTGAGGCATGCCCTATGAGAACATTAAAAAATCAAAAGAATATAACAAAATACAAGGTTAAAACTACAAATTCTGAAGTTTGTTTTGTTCAGTAAGTGGTTGCAGTTTTGTATTGTGTATTGAATTACAATATTTAAAAAAAATTCCAGTGGAGTTTGGAAGCAAAAGATGTGTACTTGTGTGTTGGAATGGGAGGCTCAAATATTCAGATCTACAAAAGGGGGCATTGCAGAAAAGGTTTGTGAACCACTGACTTAGGGGAAAAGCAAGAGAGTGACATGTTTCTTGTGAAAACTTTATTTTTGGCCATTTTGAACCCAGAATTGAACTTTGGAAATGTCTGTGCACTGCCTACATTGCAAACCCAGGAAAAAAGTTACCTTTATAAAGGTTTCTCCAATAATCAATTAGAAGTGACTGATTTTTTAGGACACTGAAGGAAAGGCTGCTGATAATGGAGCTTTGCTGCCATAGGTAAATGATAAACTATAAACTATCAATCAGCCAGTGCAACAGTCAACTCCAACACTGGCAAAGTCTTAACTGTATTTTGCATCAATTTAAATAAGCAAACATCAATACCATCAATTGATTTCAACTTAAAATGTAATGTTTTAGTGATTACTATCTTTTGAATGCTACTGTATATTGTACTATATGGCCTTTGGTACTACACAGTAAAACAGAGTAACTTGTTCTCATTGATGAACTCAGTTCTGAAAAAAGGTGTGTTACTAGCCTAGATAATGACGAGCCCATGCTCGGAGGTTCAGAGGGATAGAGTTCTGTAACTTTGGACCTACAACACAAAGCTCTTTCACCATACATGTGTAATGGGTGGACGAAAGAAAAACAAACTTATGGGTGTTTCAGAGTATTTTATAACCATTGCCTAGTTTATTACAGTCCATCTATGTCTTCTCTTATTTATACCCCAGTGAAGCGGGTAATCTTTGGGTGACTATTTAAAAGTTAAGCAGTCGTAATCATTACAGATTTTTTACAATAAGTAAAACTTGTAGAAATGTTTTCCTAATCCTGTGTAATTTGTCATTTCTTGGACATTCAGTATTCATTATTAAACTGGGTCATATTCTAGAGGTAAGAGTCTTTCCTCTGAGTATGATCAATACACTGATGAATGATATATGCATGGTCTTCAATCCCCAGTTACGTGTCCATCATGAAGCTAAATCTCTTTCATCTCCTGTTTCTCGCTGGTGAGTGTACAATTTGTTTGCTGAAACGGTAGGATAAGTCTAGGCAAATCCCTTACAAATACTAACCTTAAATTCCTTTTGCAACTAAAAGTTGATCAGGCTAAACCTCACAGACACATTTTCAGACAGTCCATTTTGTCATTTAGCTGACACTCTTATACACAGAGACTTACAACTTGTACAATCCAAGCGATTGGGGGTTAAGGCCCTCGCTCAAGTTTCCAACAATTGTAGCTTGGCAGAAGTGGGATTTGAACTCTGGACTTTCAGGTCCATGGTCTAGTACCTTAACTGCTAAGCCACCTGCAGCTGTATAGTGCAGAACAGCAGGTATTATTCAAAAATTTGCATCCATCTTCCAATCAATCCTGATCAATTACAGTCTATGCTCAAGATAAACTCCCCCATAATATAATTTTACCAACACATACACCATATACTCAGAAAATACTTCAGTCAATAGAGTGTCTTTAATCAAGGCAGAACCCAGTCTTATCATGTGTGTTATTTGTATGAAATCTTGCCAACAGGTGCTGCCATTAGCACATTAACCAATCGCAAACCTGCTGCTCACAAGTACCACCTGATCAAGAACGCAGTGACATGGGCCGTCGCCCAGAATTACTGCAGGACGTTGTATGAGGACATAGCTACAGTTTCCAACGCTGATGACCTGGCAAGGCTGGTCGCTGCAGCAAACTCCATGCCTCCAGGTTCATCTATGTGGCTGGGACTGTACAACGACATCGACTCCTGGCGCTTTTCGTATGAAGACCTCCCACTGAAGAATATAACTCTAAGGAAGTGGATCGGTTTGGAGCCTTTTAATACCGGTGGCATTGAAGCATGTGGTTTCATAGATGTATGGGGAAAACTGGTGGGGATTACCCCCTGTGTAGTACCCCTGCCCTTTTGTATGCTATAACAGTGAGTCGCCTCCTTTTAAGCGATAATGTTTTTCAAAATGATCTATTTGCAAAATATTTTGCTCTGCTCTATATGATTTGTAGGTAACGTACAGAGGTGGCAGAAGCATGCAAATTCTTTACTTAAGTAAAAGTACTACTAATCTGATAAGAAATGTCCTCAAGTACATGTTGTATGGTTTATATATTTTACTGGAGTAGAAGTATAATTAATAGCATGTACTTTACAAAGCCTTTCTAACAATTGTTGATACAGGATGTCTTTTAATTGAGGGCAAAAGATACAAATATTTATGCAAGATATTTATCGGAGACATTATAAATTTCTAATGTACATTTGTCTTATTCAGAGATGTACAGTACTATAGACGGAAATATAAATAAAAACACGATAAACACAGTGGAGATCTGCACTGAGTGAGAGATATTTTGTGACTCTGAACCACAGAATCACTGTGTACTGTATGTGAATCATGAATCGAGTTTCGGCTGAAATGAGCCGCAATTTTTTTCTAGTCAAAATGCTTCGAGAACCGAATTCAACGAGTTCTGAGGTGGCTGAGAACCAAGGTTCCGCTGTATATAGATAAACTCGATACATAAATAGATGCATAAATGCTACAGTAACATGTTTTGAAAATGAAAAAAGTAAAAAGTGAGTAAAAAGTACAGATTTTCTTTGAAATGTTGTAACAAATGCTTGGATTTCATTATGTACCACCTGTGCCATGGTAACACAATCAGGTCACACAGGGGCTCTGTAATGACAGGACGGACGGTCCAGCGGGCTCAGAGCTAGACATAAGCCCTGAGACATGAAGGAACAGGAATTGAATTCTAATTCATTTAAAATTAATATTTTGTACTCAATGCTTTTCACAGGTAGTTACACGGGAGCTAAAAGGTTCGTCGGCGTATATTATCCTTACCTGAGCTGGTATGATGCTCGGTCTTACTGCCGAAAATTTCACACCGATCTGGCCAGCGCAACCAGCGACTTGGAGAACACCGAGATAAAGAACGTGGTAGCTCTTCAGGGCAATTCTTGGTTTGGACTATTTAGGGACACATGGAAGTGGGTGGATGGATCCGACTCTTCAAGCCTCACATGGTTTCCTGGAGAACCCAACAATGTTTTTGGACAGGAGGACTGCGGGCTGCTTATGTACGGACGATATTTTGATGAAAAATGCTCCAACCTGCACTATTTCTTCTGTCACACAAGTGAGTCACTTATTTGGAGATTTAAGAACTTAATTTTACTTAATTTTAGACATAAGGAAAAGTCACATTTCTCTGTCTAAGTGCATAGCATTGTGTAGCTACAGAAAAAAGCATTGCCTCTTAATCATGTTCATACAAAACTGTGTGTGTGTGTGTGTGTGTGTGTTTCGTTCCACAGCTCCTCCACCCATGGAACAGCAGGTACTGAGACTGCAGGTGGAATCTGATGACAGCGTGTTTGATTCCACCATGCAAGAGCACACTTTAGAGCTGGTGAGTCAAACGACGCTTTGTAAAAGAAATACTCTGGCACTAATTATAAATTTGCCCAGTCTTTGTCCTGTTTTAGTTGCTAGCACTAGAATAAATGCTTTCCAGTTTCAGGTGTCGAAGATTACTGCTTAGTCTTTGCTCATTTCAAACAGCAGGTGCTGAAAGTTTTAATAGACTGTAAAGTGATCACATCTTGGTTTGGTTTTCAGATAAAGCAGAACCTGGAGAAATACGGCATGTTGACGAACACCACAGTGACCTGGAGGCTGTGGAAGGATGGAAGCGTGTTTCGCAAGAAAAGCGAGGACAATCTGTAACATGTAAACGCTCGTGTAAATTTAGCCTCCAGCATATGTAGAGTATGTTTATTAAGTACAGTTGTACCTCGATTCTCATCGTTACTTCGTTCCAGAAAGCTTGTCGAGAACTGAAAACCACAGAGCAAATCAAATTTTTCCCTTAAGGAATGATGTGAATTGAATGAATCCACTCCAGACCCTCAGAAAATCCGGACTGTATCATTTTTTCTAGTTTTTCAAGTTAAGAGGTGGTCAAGAACCGAGGTACCACTGTACAACAATCAGGTCTGATTTAAAATGGTTAATAGGTCATGCTATTAATAGTTAATAGAATTGGATGTTTTCTTTTTATTTTCCTTTTTTGTGACAGTAAATTACTTCACAGCCTTGCTGAATATTAAAGCAAATAAGCAATACAAAAAAAAAAAAAAAAAAAAAAAAAACACGTGAACATGTACAGCATTTAGCAGCTTCCCTTATTCAAAGCGACTTTAAAATGAAAAGCTGAAGGTTAAGGTTCCTCCTCAAGGACCTAACATTGGCAGCGCTGGAATTTGAACTCCCAAGCCTTCAGACCGGATTCACAAAAGCATTCTTAAGAAAATACTTGAAGGTTCTTAAGACAAACACCAAGAAGTTCATAAGAATGTTCTTAAATGCAAGCCTTGAAAAAAAGCACGCAAGTGTCTCAAATATTATTTCAAGACAATCTTAACTGTTTCCTTAAGGTTTGCTTAAGAAAATCTTCATTGTTTTCTTATGCATTACTATATATGGCGCGAGACGTATTTTAGCAAAAAAGAAAGAGGTGATGGTAGAAAAACTAGCCAACAAAAAAACAAACAAACAAAAAAAAGATAGGTGGTATTCAAGAATACCAGTTGTTCTTAGAATTGTCATTCAGAAATTAGTTAAGAAAAAAATTGGTTATTTGAAGAATAACAAACTTTTTTCTTAAGAATTACATTAAGAAAAAACACATAAGATTGTCTTTCTTAAGGCACTTCCGTGAATCCAGTTCCAGAGCCTTAGCCATTGAACTACCAACAAGATTGTTTTGTAATTCTAGTTTGCATTTTAGATTACGAATTGCAATTTTGTTCGAGACTAGAAAGAGATATACTGACATACTGTCTGATTAGATCCAATAAAGTTAACTAAAGAAAAACAACAATAACAACTGCTCCATTTACCTTTGAAATGAAACTTGATGCCTGAATGTTGAAGTCAAAATTATGTAGATCTTCCGATCCTCACACATTCTCTCACATGCTGTAGCAACAGGAATAAGCCATGGACCACATGCTGATAGAAAAAGCCCTAGCCACAAATAGGAAACACTTAATACATTTAATCCACAGTGAACTTTTATTCACCATTATAATAAGCGTAGACCATTTGCACTACTATTATAAAATGTATTTGATCACAAATACATATTTCCTACTTACCATAGGAATTTCTTTTTTACATGTACTTTTTATCTATCCTTTATTGCTGACTGTTTAAGTCTTCCTCAGTCTCTGACATTCATATTTACTGTGTGAATTTATTTATTTATTTATTTATAGACATCTACACTGATTTTAGCCCAACTGTAACAATTTATTATAGCATAATTTGGAGTCATGTAAAATGTCTACATCCTAGACTCCTTTGGTCTGCTGTTCACTTTTGTTAATAATCTAAATAAATGTTATTGATGAAAATACAGAGCTCATATACTTGAGTGAGGGTAGCTACATATATTGCTTGTAATGTGGAGGTGAGGTCGGTTGTTGTCGGTTGTCCAAGTCCACATTAATCCAGTACAAGTCCAGATCGGTTACTGGTGCCTTTGAAAGTTGAAAGCTGAGGTCTGCAGAAAAGCTACTCAGGCTTTGTCATGTAATTTTCATTCAATGTACGTGCACATTACGTATATAATCTATGATTTACAACCGATGCTGTACCAGCAGATGTTGCTACATCAATACAGTACACTGAATATCTAGTGGTTTCCCCTGCTCTTTAATCCCATCTAGACTAACAATGATGACATCATGTACCTTTAAGAAACTATTTTCTTCTTTTTGTCCTAACAGGACATTCTTAACATGACATGCCAAATACTTTAGAAATTTTCAGACGTTTTATTTTATTGATGGTGATCACTTTTTACCGAGTGATCAGACAGTGGATCCAAATTCTAGTGAACATCTGACACAATTTTTAGTTTCTACAAAGTAAAAACTGGATGGAATTGTAATAATAAGAGAAGCTTTAGAAGCTCAAATAACAGGGCTTTCTTCTACAAGACATGACTGCAAATTTACATAGATTTTCATGACAAAAAAGCAACAACAGACAAGGTTTCACACCTCTGTTTGCACAAAACAAGTCATGTTTTACCTAGGAAAGGAAGAGCTACAGAGCTACATCATCTGTACTTTAGGACACTAAAAAAATGTTTAAAGAATGCAATAAGCCATCGATCTGTCCCTCAAGGAAATTATCGATATTATTGAAAATCTGTGTGTAGATATGAAATATGTTGTGCAGGATGGCCTATGCATATTTCTCAGCTAGAACTACCCTACAAAGAAGAGTGAGGCAAAATCCTAAAGGAAGAACACAAAGTCCAGTGCCAAAGGGAATAAATCCTGGCTCGCAGGATGTAATAATCTGTACTGTGATAATCAGCAATGGTGCAGTACAATTTGAAGAAACATGGCATATTAATGTAGTTTATGACCATGTGTGTCCATAATGCTGGTAAAGACTTCTAGTTTTTCTCTGGAACACTCCATCATATAAATATGTTCCCTCTTGGCTTTCACTGCTAAGCCAAATACACACCTACAGTGGATCTGTTATAAATACAGAAAGACCTAATTCATTGTCACTATTCAGACACAGTATATCAGCAAACTACCAAATAATGTAAATACATATTATACTGAATTTCCCCTCCTTGATTAGTAGAGGTGATCATAAATTTTATCTTCAACAGACATAAAACAAATTCCAAAAATGTAATGAACAAATGCTAGGTATATGAAGTTTGGAAATCAATATCAGTACAGATTCTGACAGATGCTTCTAAGGGACCTGCCCTGTTGACACTACATTGCTGTTTTGAATGTTCAAACAATAACACTGCCTCAGCACGACATTCTAATTTGGCTTGGAAATGAGTAATGTGAGTGAAGAAAAGAGACATCAGAAAGCTTGAGATGTCACACAATGTCATATCACTGACAGGTGTGTTACATGCACGATTGCTCGTATTTGTCGTTACAGAAATACTTTTTCTCTAACAAGCACTACACGGGCATATAAGTGGACGATATAGCTACATATATAAAAAAAAACCAACTAGTTAACAAGTATCAAACATTAGCTTAACCTTTTCAGTCCTATTGATGCCAAATGGAGTTAGGCTACAAAATCTTTTGTGTTTGTTAATCACCAGGTGTCTCTCCTAGCTACCAGTTGCTATATTTACATTTAGGCATTTGATAAAGCTGTTATCCAGAGCCACACACAACTACCACAATCTTACAATGTACTATCCAAGTAATTGTGGGTTAAGGGTCTTGCCCAAATGCCCAACAGCAGAACTACGAAACCTTCTGATCCCATGGTCCAGTCCTGTACCATAACTGTTGCACGGACACAGCCACTGATATTAACCGAATTCATTTTGTTCCGGGTGTTATCGCTCGCCCAGTGGATGTTGGCTTGGAGAATCGAGAAGGAAAACTGGGTTTAAAATCATGGCTTTGGGGCATCCATTGTGCCCTTATGTGTAAAACACCATAACAGGGGCGTCAGACCACAGGATGCAGAGCTGGAAGGTCCCAGGGAGAGAGGACCATTCCTAGGTTTTGCAACTATTATAAAAATGGCTTCCATCTAATATAATTTATGTATGCACCTTTAGAACACAGCTGGGAGTGTGCATGTGTATGACCATGTGCTTCTGCAACTTATTAGATGCCCCAAGAGTGAGATTCAATCAGGTCAAACCAAATGAGCCAGATCAAATGAGCCACCCTTCTGTAAAATTAAACAACAGAAACAGAATGGAATTCCAGACAGGTCTGGCATCCTAAAATGGCTTAGACCCAGAATGGCGGCTCAACTTAGGGAAATAAAACCTCAACGAACTAAGGCTGGGAGCTAAGGAGAGTTCCTAAACTCAAAGCAGTTAGAGTGTGTCCTCGTTATTTCTTTCAGGAAGAAACTGAACTATCTCCTTTTTTAAGAACTGACTGTTGACTGCTTATTAACCCTCCTCTTCAATTCAAGTCTCAGTTTCCTGACCTCTCTTTCATGTGACTTTTCTCGTTCTAAATAAACACATAAGAGACAAACAATTACCGTTACCGGCGATGTCTTTGAGTGCAAGTAAAGACATCACGATTTGCGCGTGCCTTTAGACCGAGTTAAATAATGCACCTGACAGGTAGAACCAATCAAGCGCTAATTAGTGCACGCTATCGTTACCTACTGGGGTGGCGCTTCCTCTGATGCATATAACATTAGCACACCAACACAAACACACTACTGCCCTCAAGCGGCCGGGCGCTCACCAATGCACAACATGCTAATCTCTAATGCTAAGGCAATTTTGAGTTTAGTAACCCCTTTAAAACTTTAATTCTGTTAGGGACAACACTGAGCATTTTTCTCCACACTAAGAGCTGAGATAGCTTTCTAGCACGATGTAAGAAACTAAAACAAATGATCTATGAGGTATAGTTTACTTACAAAATGAAATTACAGCCATCCTGATTGCAGTGAGACTGAGGCTCAAGGCAAATATTCACATTAGAGGAACTTTCATTTCCTCAGGTTATAAGCTCATGTTAGAAATAACTTATTGCAAAATGAAAAGCTTGGGTATTAAAATATCATATTTATTGCATCTCCAAAAATATTGTATGCACCAAAATCACAAATTCCTCTTTGAAAATGTTTTAAACGTCAACACTTTGCTACTCTGGCCTTGTCCCCAAACCAGACTTTAAAACTTCTCTGCTTCAATACAATGATAGAAAGTGAATTATTCTTTAACAAATCACAATATGTGTTTTTATAATAACTTAAAAAGACAGAATATATTATTGTTCATAACTATACACAGATGCAACTGGCCAAGTCTGAGGGATGGGGATCATCTCTGTCTTAGTAATAAATATACTAATCTTAGTAATAGATATAAAATAATAATATGCTGATGCAAGCAGATATTCTACCAAGGTAATATAATATATGAGAGGTTGATGAGGACATTTTAAGCAGTCCCCATTTTCCTAATAGGTCTTTCAAAATGCATCTCACTCTGGTTTTTTCCCCCCATTTGGACTCTATTCTGATTAAGAGATGACAGATTATCATCATCACCTGTTTTCCAGCCGAAAACACTTCCATCTGGATTCTTTCTCCAAATGACCATGATATTCTATAACTTATGCTCAGCCAGTTTCTGTTTGATCTGCAGAAAATAACAATGATTTTTTGACTGAATAATAATACATCATAACTTATATTTGATATGTTAAAAGCTCCAAAAGTAAGAAAGCTTGAATTTCTTCTACAAGAAGTTTAAAGGTCTCAAAGGTGGATACCAGTGTCCTGAACCAGTTCGAGGATCCCCTTATTGGCCTCCCTTTTCTTAGACACAGCCAACTGTGTCTGAATGTGAAGCTTTACCTGCCTGGAAAGCACTGCCAGGGCTTGAACTTGGGTCACTGCAATGTTGGGCTAATATGTTAGACCACTTCCCCACCCAAAAACCAACATTATCATTTTAGGGTTTTGTTTGTGGGGGATATGCCAAATTCCTCTGTCGGTGTTCCCAACGCATGCTGACGCCTCTATCAAGTGCTCAGCTCAAATTTCAGTCACACACCATTACTTTTCACCAGCAGGTGAAAAGTAGCAGACACTCTTACCCAGACTTACAACGTATAGTCTTACAATCCAAGATTTTGTGGGTTAAGGGTCTTGCTCAAGGACTCCCAACAGTGGCAGCTTGGCAGATGTGCGATTTGAATATTGGATCTTCTAGTCCATAGTTCAGTACCTTAACCACTAGGCTACCACAGTCCCTAGATGTCAGGGTTTATTAAGTAAAGCAATAAATTAATTTGAATAGATTTTGATAGCAAATCCAAAAGCAAATTACACTGCTCTTATATTTAATTCAGGATGAAGATGCTGTGCATTTACCAGCATTAAGGAATTCCGCTGTAATCGACAGCAAATACTGACCGGTCATCACTTCGATCATTCCCTGGCACTACAGCAGCAATTCCTACCCAACCCCTGCAACCCTGCCCAGGAAAAAGTGGCCATAAAAACATGAAGGGAAGGGAAATTAAATAAATATGACCTTTAACCAGCATGTAAGCTTATCATCTAGCACGATTGGTCCCGTCTGAAGGGGACATGACATTTGACTCAGGAACAATGTTGCCGTGTGTGAGACCTAGGCATAAATGTGAATTTGAATAGATTTTGCTTTCCAAATACAAAAGTATTATTCTTTCCTGTATTAAAGAAACACTCTACTGTAGCGCACTTTGCATAGGGACAGAGCAACCAGTGTGTGAATTTAATTTAAACTGCTATGCATTTCTCACACGGTCCATTACACATTAGTCGAGATCTTGATGTCGGAAATGATATATTGTATTGGAAAGCTATCGGATAGAAATTATTTTTGTTAATGTCATGTCAAACTTAAGCACAAACAATGCTCAACTTGTACGACATGAGGTAAAGAAACAGCGAGTGTAGGCACATCAGTGCTGTAAGCGCTCCACCTAATACAGCAGCCTTCAAACTAAAATATCTGTATTAACGAAAAAGGCTTACTTATCTCCTCTAACTATCAGTTGTCTATTTTCACCATTTCTAAACCTTGCAAAACGTGACTGATGATCTAATTATTCAAAGAAAATGAGCCTTTTGGGTTTTGGAAAGGAGATTATACACAAATACTACACACTAAGATGTCACTCCACCTCAGCTCCACCCAGGCTGTTCTTCCATCATCAGCTCCTGCCCCACCGTACTGAGAACACTGAGGGCAGTAACTCTCTCCCTCCTCCAGTCGAGTGAGGATGTCATGCCACCAAGACTTTCCCACCAAGGACACAAGATCCTACGATCACTCTGTGTACTGGACTAAATAATGCTGTTACACATATTTATACTTTATTTTATGCCATATTTCTCTTCACTATTGGCTTATTTGCTATAGCTGTTATATTCTCTATTCCATTATACTATTCATAATATTTCATTTTAATCTACATTTCAGCATCTACATCACCCAAGGAGATTGGGTCCCTTGAGTCTTGGTCCTCCCAAGGTTTTTTCCTTATAACATTTAGGGAGTTTTTCCTTGCCATTGTCACCCTAGGCTGGCTCAACTTGGGATTGACCTTATAATCTAGAAGATCATCTAAAATGGTAAAGCTGCTTTGAGACAACGCTCCATTGTAAAAAGCGCCACAGAAATAAACATGACTTGATATATAAATATAAATTAATTCAACTTCATTTATTGATATTGCTCATTTTCATTTAATTTACACAGGTACCCAACTTACGATATTTTGACTTATGACTCGATTCCGATAATAAACATAAATACACATTCAGCAGAAACCATTCTCTGAATTTTGAGTTTTTCCGGGCAAGCGACATGCAGTACAGTGCTCTCTGCATCCTGATGAGGGAGTCGACAATAGTGAGTCATGTGGCTGGACATACAGTACAAAACCATTTATCACTCATGCCGGTCAGATATAAAGTTGTTTTACTGAATTATTTAATGACAGACAAAATGTCAGGATACAGAAGAACAGAAATGTAAAGAGAAGTAAAAACGTTTATGAAGTGTTTCTGTAGATATGCACACACCAAGTATTTTAATCTAATGCACTAGTTCACCATCATGGAAGACCAGTGTTTAGCATGTCTGAGAGATCATCATCTTCCGGGCGGTGAAACAGCGTCCCCATTTGGCCTATTTAGGCTCCAACACAAAACGTGATGGATGGACAGAAAGATGGCGCCTACAAATTAAAATATCCCATTTTCTATATACAATAGTATATACAGTAGCCTATATAAATAGTTCTATCTCTTCTACTACATTAGTGATAATTATTAAAATTAGGAACGTATGCCCTATATATTAGCGCTGGTTAAAAATAAATAAATAAATAAATAAATAAATAAATAAATAAAAATGCCCAGGGACCGGATTCACACAAGTGTCTTAAGAAAGGAATCTTCTTAAATGTGTTTTCATTCTTACTTAACAAGTAACGAAAAGCTGTTATTCTTCAAATAACGACTTGAGAATTATCTTATATTTTTCTCAACTCCTTTCTTAAGAACAATTCTAAGTGGTTTTCTTGACCACATTATGCTCTAAAATGTTTTCTTAACCTTACGATAGACTCACACTTGTCATAGTCTGCAAGAGTTGACAAGATAAGCATCGAAATTTCCCAAACTTTAAACAGTTTAGTTTTTGGAAATAAGGCCTATATATATAATATTAATTATAGTTTTAGAGATTCTGAGCTGCACAGTACATATGAAAATAAAATTGTCACTTTAACGTATCTGTTTTAATTTCCTACCCCACTAAACAAACCACTGAGTAGATATAATGAATGATATTCAAGAAAACCAGCAAGAGATGATATCTCGAATGACATCTCACCTCTCACTACACCCACTTTTCTCCTACATTACATTGTATAGTAAAGATATTGTGGATGCCCAAAAATCACTAGTTCTAGATTTCCCTTCTTAAATAATACAAATATGTTCCTGCTGCCCAAATATCCAAACCAATTTTCGTTAGATAGTTTAACTGTACTAAAATATTTCAACTACGCTCTCATTTTTGTGATACAATCTTGTATTAGTAATTTACCAAAATGGTGTCACCATTTTCAGAGCTAAATAATTTTCACTTAAATAATTTTCTATATATAGCACAGGGGTTTTTCAAAAACACAAAGCAGATTTGAGCAGAATTTGAAGTTTACACCAAATCTCAAGCGGAAACCTGAAAGATTTCAGTGGATAATTAACGACAGCTCCACCCAGACCTCAGATGAGCCTGTAAATTATTAAATTCTTATTTCATAAGGACAATGCAACGTAACTGTTAGCCATTAAAGGAATAAAACGAGCAGTTACTCAAATCCAGCCAGTTTCAGGCGTTTTTCACATTCATCTCAAATTACTTAGGAATAAGTTGTGAGCAGAAATGCAGATACATTTACATGCCATGTAAGAAATCCATGATAAACCTCACCAGTGACATTTCCTACTGATTACTGACCATTTTAACTTCAGTATTCATTTCACCTTGGTCTTTTCCATGTTCATTCTATTCTGATTAAGAGATCACGGATCATCATCAGTTGTTTTCTCGAAGACGCTTCCATCTGGACGTACCTTCAAGGTGACCGTGATATTCTGTAACATGTTACGTTCAGCCAGTTTCTGCTTGATCTGCAGGAAAAAAAACAAGGATTTTCATGACTGAATAATAAAACATCATAACTTATATGTTAAGAACTCAAAGTAAGGTCTTGAATTTTATGACTTCAGACTCTCACCTGCTCTAAAATGGTTGACTGCACAGCTGGATCAAGCACATTGTCATCAGACTGCAACTGTAGTCTCACTGTTTGTTGTTCTTTTATTGGAGGAACTGTGGAAAACACACACACACACACACGCACACACACACACCATATCTGTGAGGGCATTTCACTGATTATGTATTACTACACATACATAATTTTAAATCCAGGCCTAACCCTAAGCATTTTTATTTACTTTTAAATAAAACATTTATTAAGTGTGTAATATGACTGAGTGTGCCTCACTTCACATTAGAGTTCGAAACACAATAATAAACTATAAATTACTTTTACTTTTGTTACGAAACACAAAGTTAACCATACAGTATCGTTATGGTTCGGCATGTCGAGGATTTAAGGACCCAAGTGCAGGAGTTCCAGATGGAACTAAATAAAAAGATAAATGAAAATAGAGAAAGAAATGAATAAAAAGGCAAAGTGTGGTGTATGTGGGGGGGGGGGCAACACACGCACACACAACAAAACAAAAACAGTGGCTAGAACCCTGGGCGCTGGCATCGGTAATAGTCATGCTAACCGAACATGCCATTCGGCCGCTGCGGGTAGAAAAGGAAAAAACATGAAACAAAAGGAACTCTGAAAGCGCACCTCAGCCTGGGTGTAGCTCCACTATGCAAACTGCGTAGGACGGGATTGCGCTTGTGCGGAGCAGCAGGCACCCAAGCACGGAAAGCAGTACGACGCCCCACGACGAACCAATCGTGGGGAGCGCTACTTCCCCCAACCGCAGAGAGGAGAAGTGACTTACCCCAAAAAGGGCAGTCAGCGAAGCTGAAGCCCCCAAGGAATCGGTGGGGATACGAATGACGGCAAAGGGGAGCAAGCGGCGAGATCCTTGCCCTACGCTAACACGCTAAGCCCTAGCGGTCACCTCCGGCCTGTGTCTTTGAACTGCCAGTTACCTTTTTCCCTAAGTAAATACAAAAAACCCTGAGCCCACAGGTGTCTAATAAGCGCCTATTAGAGTGGGCGTATGCGTGCTGCCGCGAAACCGATCCCTGTCGTGTCTGTCGAGCTAATGCTGCCGTCTAGCGTTGGCCGCATGGCACCTGATAATTACATAGCGAGTCTCTATTCACACAGCAAAACAGTTTCGACTCACCGGTGTGACAGAAGAAATAGTATTGGTTGTTGCATCTTTCATCACCCAACAGTCCATACCAGACTATCCCACAGTCCTCCAACCCATACGCATTAGCAGGTGTTCCAGGATACCACAGAAGGTTTGAAGCATTGGTTCCATCTGACCACTTCCAATTCTCCCTATATAGACCAAACCAAGATGTTCCTTGTCTGGAGGCCACCTGACCTATCTGGTCGTTCTCTGTCTTGTTGGTGGCGCTGGCCAAATCGGTGTGAAATCGTTGGCAGTAAGCCCGAGCTGCAGTCCAGGTCAGTGAAGTTGGGACACCAATATACCTGGCAGCACCACTGTAGTTAGCTGTAAAGTAACATTAATTAAATTTAAAAATAGTAAAAATAAAACGTAAAAACATCGATTTTAAAAACATCACATTTATTTATTACCTTCACAGTATGCAGCTTTATCATATTACAAAACTAACCAAGGAGCCAAACTGCAGCAAAGTTAAAAAGATCATGACTCACCATTGTAGCAGATAGATGGGATTGCGAGTGTACAGGGAAAATCAAACCAGTATCCTGTTGTATGCACTGCACCACACCATTCACGCCCCCCTGCATTATCAGGCTGTCCTGGATACCACATCGTAAAAGCTGTGGTCTTCAGTGAAAGGTCATTAAAGCTCCAGAGCCAGCCCTCCTTGTCATGGTAGAGTCCAATCCATGAAAACGAAGTCAGACCTTTACTAGTAGCTTCTCGCTTTAGTTTAATATAGTCGTCGGCACTTTCTATGGTTGCCAGGTCTTCGTAGTTCTCCCGACAGTAATTTTGCGCCACTGGCCATGTCGCATATGTCTGGATCAAATAATATTTGTGTGGGACAGTTTGCAGTCTAAAGAGGACACTCGACATGACACCTATTAACAATATGAATAATCAAAACATTAGATATTTGAATAAAGACATGCTGATTTAATCTGAATGCATTTTATTTAATACCCTTTTCATAATCTAACATACAACCAGAATAAGTTGGAACAGTATGGAAAATGCAAGTGTCTTTTATATCATTGCAGACAGTATGAATCTGAGATATATTTTTTTCATTTGTTAATAAACATCCATTCCTCTGTCTCAGGCCTGCAACACGATCCAAGTTGGGACAGTAAAGTGTTTTCCATTTTATGTCGCCATTCATTTTCACCACACTTAAAAGACATTTTTGGCACAGAGTGATTTAGTGTTTCACATGTTATTTTGTCGCAGTCATCCTGCGAACACGTCTTAAGATTGGTAACAGTACGGGGCCCTCACTGTCGCATTTTTTGTTTCAAAATTGTCCACACATTCTCTATTGGGGACAGGCCAGTCCAGTACCCGTACCCTCTATTTCCACAGCCATGTCTTTTTTTTCGAGCCAAGAGAATTTGACGGCGCTTCTGGACATGCTGAACATGAGGCTTCTTTTTTCGCACAGTAATGTTTTAAGTGGCATTTTTGATCGGAGATCTTCAATTTTCAGTTTAGGTTTGTGTTCTTGTCCTTTGCTTACTGAAATTGCTTCAGATTCCTTGAATCATTTAATGATATTATGCACTGTAGAGGGAGAAATATTTAAATCTCTTCCAGTCTTTCTTTGAAGAACATTGGTTTTAAACATTTCAACAATTTTCTCACGCATTTGTTGATAAGCTGGAGATCCTCTGCCCATCGTTGCTCCTTGTGGATACTAATTTCGTAACAAATCATGATTACAATCACCTGTTTGTTTGTTGGTTTTTAATTGTCCCCGTCCCAACTTTGTTTTGGAATGTGTTACAGGTCTAAAATGCAGGAATGGATGTTTATTAACAAATGAAATGAAGTTGATCAGAAAAAAACATGAAATATCTCAGGTTCATACAAACTGCAATGAAATAACAGTTGAAGTAAATGTAAGGAACACTGAACTTTTTTATGTCCGTTTTCCATACTGTCCCAAATTTTTCTGATTTGGGGTTGAAAATTATCACTGGACCAAATCTATGATGGCAGCAGTATGTACAACCATGTCAGCTGAATAATAAGTCATTACTACTTGTTGTGGTCATTACATTAAACAATATATGGTATACTGTTTATATACCATAACATCTCAGTAAAACTACTTTATTGTTTTGAACCCCTGTTACAAATCAGGGGTAAAATGAAATGTAAAAAATAAAAACAAACAAATAAAAAAATAATAAACTGAAATAACAACAAGTATTTTTTGTCTGAAATGTAACAATGCTGCTACAGTAAAAGTTCAGTACCACTCAGTATTAGTACCACTCATTATTACTAAATACTTTAACTACTGGACAGTTAACAATCTTTTAAGGCTAATTTACCATTTCCTTACCAACTTGTGACTTATTATATAGTAAGATATTCAATTTAGGCATTAGATATGGGTGAGTGCAGGCACCGCCTAAAATAGCTCTTTTTAAATTTAGCACCAATTTATCCTCACGTACATTTCTACCACATGACAGCATAGCCTCCCTCTCTTACATTAAATACTAGCTTAGTCCAATTCAGCATCCTGTGTGGGCCGAGGCCTAACCAGCAGCACAAGGTGCAAGGCAGGAAACAAACAAAGGGCACGTGTGTGTCTCCCAAACACACACGTGCCCTCCCTCACAAACTGGGACACCTTAGAAATCCAAGTTGAGCTAACGCATGTTTTTGGAATGTGGGAGGAACCTTGAGCAAACCCATGCAGACACAAAGGATATGCAAAAACCACAAAGTCACTCACAACGACTCGTGCTCTGTGCTGGAGTATAACCTGTTATTAAAATTAATCTTCTTCGTCTCCTTTTTAATATCTTGAAATTTAATTTTTACAAAACTTATATAGTGTATTTAATGTTTTGTGCAAATAGTAAGTGTGTACCTAATACATTGCCAAAGCACTGACCAGGGGTGATTCTAGGATCAGAGCTTTGAGAGGCCACAATGAGGCCCTCTGCCCTTTTCTAACAAAGAAACTGGAATTACATTCTAATGTAATTTTGGGACTGTTATTCCCACACTCGTGAAGTAAGAACATATGGCATTTAGGGTAGGGGAATCACTGTGACAGGAAATTTGGGCAGGCCCCTAAAAAACATTTATGAATTATTTTTTACATTTGTTATTATCCATTGTTGGGTTACACTTTTTAAACAACCACTTTCCTAGTCATTAACACAACATTTGCACCTCCTTCAAATTCCATATTCTATATCCAGTCAAATCTAACTTTTAGTTGTGACCAGTCAGATCAAATCTAGGTCCTTAATCTCAATCAGTCTCATGTGGGTATCGGTTCCGCTCCTGCCCCCCGCGCTCGTCCGCTATTGTCCGTTCGCTGTGTTTCCTTTTTTGTTGTATATTGTATTATTAAATCTATTTTTACTAGAACCTGCGTGCGTCTTGTCCGTACCACTCCGCCCAAGCGTTACACTGCCCATCTTTACTCCTCAAAGACTCGGCCTTTCAGCCTTGTACCAAATCACGATTACAATCACTGTTTTTAAAATCACATCATTATTTATTTTATTAAGTTCATTACTAGCCATAAATTGCTAAAATTAAATATATTAATGGGTTTATTTTTATTTCATTTTAATAGGAATTCACACAAAATTATAAAATATAAACCAAAATAAAAAACAGTCATTTCATATTAAGAAATTTGCTTAATAATTACAAGTTTCATCCTCGTAGTGGCGCTTTGCCACAAAACCAGAGGGCATGTCCCAAACTGCACAACACCTACAGTGGGGCAAAAAAGTATTTAGTCAGCCTCTGATTGTGCAAGTTCTCCTACTTAGAAAGATGAGAGAGGTCTGTAAATTTCATCATAGCTACACTTCAACTATGAGAGACAAAATGAGAAATAATAATCCAAGAAAACACATTGTAGGATTTTTAAAGAATTTAATTGTAAATCATGGTAAAATAAGTATTTGGTCATCCACAAACAAGCAAGATTTCTGGCTCTCACAGACCTGTAATTTCTTTAAGAAGCTCTTCTGTCCTCCACTCGTTACCTGTATTAATGGCACCTGTTTGACCTCGTTATCTGTATAAAAGACACCTGTCCACAGCCTCAAACAGTCAGAGTCCAAACTCAACCATGGCCAAGTCCAAAGAGCTGTTGAAGGACACCAGGAAAAAAATTGTAGACTTGCACCATGCTGGGAAGAGTGAATTTACAATAGGTAAGCAGGTTGGTTTGACTAAATCAACTGCGGGAGCAATTGTAAGAAAATGGAAGACATACAAGACCATTGATAATCTCCCTCGATAAGGGGCTCCACGCAAGATCTCACCCCGTTGGGGTCAAAATGATCATGAGAATGGTGAGCAAAAATCCCAGAACTAAAAAGAGGGACCAGATGAATGACCTGCAGAGAGCTGGGAGCAAAGTAACAAAGCTACCATCAGTAACACACTACGCCAAGAGGGACTCAGATCCCGCAGTGTCAGTCGTGCCCCCTGCTTAAGCCAGTACATGTCCAGGCCCATCTGAAGTTTGCCAGAGAGCATATGGATGATCCAGAAGAGGATTGGAAGAATATCATGTGGTATTATATCAGAACTTTTTGGTAAAATGTCAACTCGTCGTGTTTGAGCAAGAAGAATGCTGAGTGGTATCCCAAGAACACCATACCTACTGTGAAGCATGGGGGTGGAAACATCATGCTTTGGGGCTGTTTTTCTGCAGAGGGGACAGGACGACTGATCCGTGTTAAGGGAAGAATGAATGGGGCCATGTATCGTGAGATTTTAAGCCAATACCTCCTTCCATCAGTGAGAGCTTTGAAGATGGAATGTGGCTGGGTCTTCCAGCATGACAATGATCCCAAACACACCGCTCGGGCAACAAAGGAGTGGCTCCATAAAAAGCATTTTAAGGTCCTGGAGTTGCCTAGCCAGTTTTCAGACCTCAGGCCCATAGAAAATTTGTGGAGGGAGATGAAAGTCCAAGACTTACAGGAAATGTTTGACCTCTGTAATTGCTGACAAAGCTGATGTTACAAAGTATCAAGTTGAACTTTTTATATTGACCAAATACTTATTTTCCACCATAATTTACAAATAAATTATTTAAAAATCCTACAATGTGACTTCCTGCATTTTTTTCCTCATTTTGTCTCTCATAGTTGAAGTGTACCTATGATGAAAATTACAGACCTCTCATCTTTCTAGGTGGGAGAACTTGCACAATCAGTGTATGACTAAATACTTTTTTGCCCCACTGTATGAGAAAGCAAAACTGATTTTGTACAGAATGTATATAAAATTATATTTTCATTTTATCGATATTGTATTAGGAAATACAAATAATCTATTGATAGTATTAATGTCTTATATACTCATTATAATGCAGTGTAACTAGTACTGATAGCCATTAACAAATTAAACGAGCAGTTACTCAAATCCAGCCAGTTTCAGGCATTTTCCATATTCATCCCAAATTTCTTAGGAATAAGTTATGAGCAGAAATGCAGATAAATGTTTTACGCCATGTTAGAAATCCATCATAAACATCACCAGTAAAGTTTCCTACTGATTACTGACCAATTTAACTTCCATCCCAACGTCTCCCTGCTGTTTCTGAAACCTCAAATTTAAGGAAGCAGCATTACTCGATCTGAGATGTTATCATTTCAGAAAAGACATGTTAGCTATAAAGAGATTTTCCCCAAACGCCTTATAGTATAATAATTCAATATTCATTTCACTTTGGTCTTTTCCATTTTGATTCTATTCTGATTAAGAGCTCACAAATTATCATCACTTTTTTTCTTGCTGAAGACGCTTCCATCGGGATTCTTCCTCCAGGTTACTGTGATATTCTGTGACATGTTACGTTCGGCCAGTTTCTGCTTGATCTGCAGGAAAGAACAAGAATTTTTATGGGACTGAATAATAAACCATGGTAACTTATATGTTAAGAATTCCAAAGTAAGAA
>JAJAGP010006371.1:0-22339 GCA_025084515.1 Ancistrus triradiatus | reverse complement strand
AGTAGCTTTAACAGCCCGTCTGCCAGCATCTATGCCCAAAAATTGTTGCAGAATGTCCTGCTCTGGAGTAACAGCTTGAACTTTTGAAGTTGTACCTGCATGGTGGTGCTCATGGAGAACGGGAGTTGGCTCAGAGGCGTCTTGAGGATGTTGATGAGAGCCATGGAGACGAAGACCTTCTGAGCGTCCAGGACGTTTCTGTCGTCGGTCAGCACGTAGACGCCGAACATGGCAAACGCTATCTGCACACAGAACGTACGTGACCATGAGCTGCCGAAGCCACTGCCTCCGTTCACGTCTCGTCCCTCCCTCGGTTTACGTACCAGGAAGGTGGAGGAGTTGAAGGAAGCGATGGAGATAGAATAAAGGATCTGGGATTTTTTCAGCGCTGCCAGTTCCTTCTCCCTGTAGTTCAGGATTCTCTCCTTGAAGGCTTTCTCCCAGGCGTAGAACTTGAGAATCTTTATTCCGCTCAGGACCTCGGTCATCAGCTTTATACGCCCGTCCATGTTCTTCATCTGGACCTCCTGAATGCAAACACAACAACACACAGATCATGGACAGACGTTTAGGATGACCTCATGATGCCTTTAGCGTACGGCTCGCGATGTTCTGGTGTCTTACCTGGAGTTTGCTGCGTATCTTGGCGATGAAGCCGTTCAGAGGGAAGATTAAGATGACCGTGGTGATTCCGGCTAAGGCCGACGGGCCCAAATGCTGCAGGACACACATGTAAACACTTTGGTACAAGACTCGAGTCATCTTACAATTCCTTATCAAAACGTTTCCGATTTGGTCAAAGGGATTCTGGTGCCTATCTCTGGGAAATCCAGAGACATGAATCATGCTCTGGACTCAAACCCAGTCCATCCCAGGGGCTCTATGCAGGATGGCCCTCCCTCGTCTGCATGTGATGCCCGACCCATCAGTTAGGGCGCTGCCAGGACTCAAACCTGGACTGCCGTGCCACATGAGAGCCACGAAACAAGATCATAAATCCAGGATTAGCGATGCAATAAAGAAAGTAAACTAGAACTTGAAATTATGAGCACACTAAACCAATGAAACAGAGTCAGTGGTGTTATTATTATTTGTTCTTTTTAAATAACACACAATAAAGTATTGGTTGTAAGGTGTGCAATGATGCATCATGGAAACACAACATCACGTTACGCCTCAGCGAGCTTTGTTTTTCAGCATTCGTTTTCTGGGAAACTCCGTTTTAATTTCTTTTAATTGCGTCTTTATACGAGAAAAGTACACTTTATGCACTGCACTGTTATTCTCCACGAAAAAAGGAGCGTTTTCACTCGATTATTTAAGATGCGGTAAAGCTACAATCGAGCATTTTGTTTAGTTTTATACCTCAGTTTCTTCATTTCTCTATAGTTCAAGGGACTACAGTCTTTCTGTTTAACAGCTTATACAGTAAAATGTGCCTTGTTTTGCAGTGTTTGCTCTTCAGGAAAAAACAATCATATGAAAATCGAATCGTGAATCAAATCAGATTGTCGATCTAAATATTGTCTTTTTCTCTTTTGGTGCATCTCTATACACCACAGAGTTAATAGCAGATTATGAAGGTTTAAATCTACAAATAATCGGATAAATCACCTGCCAGAGGAAGAAGAGGCACAGTCCGATTTCAATCGGCGCCAACCAAACGGCGTTGAAGTAAACCACAAAGTCCATGAGCTTCTGGGTGTCAGTGGACACCAGGTTGACGATCTCCCCAACCGTACACGTCCTGCGGGCAGCGCTGCTGATCACCAGAGCCTGAGATGCAGTGAATTGAGAAAGTAATCAAACGTAGTTCTTCACCTGTCCACTAGAGGACTCTCTCTTGCATATAGGCTTACCTTTCTGTACACGAGGCCCATGATGGCGGTTTTGACCCTCATGCCCACGGTGAAGCACCTGTACATGTACTGATGATTGAAGATCGACTGCAGGCACGACAGCAGGAACAAGGCGAAGGCGAACAAGTAACCCTTCCACAAGGGGGCGCCCTCGTCTCGTACCACGTCCAGCAGGAGACTACGGAAATCAGACGCTAACCTGTAAGGACGGCACGCTTTAAGGCTTGTGAGATATTTGAATGTTCCGGTCTCACCTGAGCAGCTGAGGGATGGAGAACATGAAGACGTCGTGGACGATGAGGCACAGGGTCCCGGACAGGAAGCACGAGCCGAAGGTTTTGGCCAGCGTCCGCAGCAGGCTGAGCCCGGCGCTCTGCTCCTGACGCAGTTTCTGAAGGAGCTGCCTTTGCTCCGTGATCCTGTAGCTCAGGGTTCGAGACCCGTTTGCGCTCTTATCCTGCCTGAAAAAAGCACACCCTTAATATTTCTTAACACGAACCCCAGTAACCCAGGTTCGAGCCTGACCTCGGGTTACTGTCTGTGCAGAGTTGGCATGCGTGCCAGTTTCCTCCCACATCCCAAAACCTGCCTGTAGGTGGATTAGCTGCTCTAAATGGCTCTGCAAGGTGAAGAATAAGAACGAGAGACAGGTGAGGCCCAAACATGTTACTGCTTGTTTTTATTCCGTTTATTGATTTCTTTCCAGGAAGCCCAGCAAATAAAAAAGTACCAAGAAACAAGGAGGAACCTGCGCACCCAGGGAAACTATGGTATTATATAATATGGCATGAGAGTTAGAGAAGAAACAAATGTCAATATACAACCTCAAATCAGACAAAAGTTCTTACACTTAATTTGACTTTTATTTAATTCCAGACGTGTTTTCTGGTCACATTCATTTCATTTGTTCATAAACATTCATTCCTGCTTTTCAGACCTGCAACACATTTGAAATAAGGTTGGGACAGGGCCAATCTGGCTTTAGTAAAGAGGTTAAAAAAACCTGAATAACGATGTGATTTCATACAGGTGATTATAATCCTGATTTGCTGCAGTATCAACAAAAGGCTTTGAGGAGTAAAGATGGGCAGAGGATCTCCAGTTTATCAACAAGTGTAAGAAAGTGATTGAAATGTTTAAAAATAATGTTTGTTTTATTGATAAATGCTGGACGTCCCAGATAAAGATGTCGTCTTGAAGGCAGCTTATGTTGTTCTAAAATCTCAGGGTACTTTTCTGCATTAATGCTGCAGCACAGAAGTGGACATGACCCGACCCCAGACCATGGCAGAGCCTGGCTTTTGGACTTGTTCCTGATAACATTTTCATTTTTGGTCCAAAAAAGATCTATGATACTGATGGGTCTGAGCACAATCCCCGTTCCCACTGCGTGATGGTCCATCCCAGATGCCTCCGAGCCCAGAGAAGCTGACGCCCCTTCTGGACATGGTTATAACATAAGGCTTCTTTTTAGCACAGTAACGTTTTAAGTGGTATCTGTGAATGTAGCTCTGTATTGTAGAGCTTGATAAAGGTTTGATAAAGGAATCCCTTGTCCATGTGGTTCTACCAGCTATTGATGAATGACGGTTCCTGATGCAGTGGCGTCTGAGGGAGCGGAGATCACCCCTGTTTAGTTTAGGCTTTTTAGGAAATTCCTCCAGATTCCTTAAATGGTTTAATGATATTATGCTCTGTAGAGGGAGAAATATATAAATCCCTTCCAGCCTTTCTTTGAGGAACATTGTTTTTCAACATTTCAATCATTTTATAACACATTTGTTGATAAACTGCAGATCCTCTAATCATCTTCACTCCTTAAAGACTCGGCCTTTCGTGGATACTGCTTTTCCAAATCATGTGTTTGAAATCACATCATTATTTAGTTGTTCTTTTTAATCTTGTTACTAGCCCTAAGTTGACCCCATCCCATCTTGTTTTGGAATGTGTTGCAGGACTGAAATGCAGGAATGGATGTTTATTAACAAATCAAATCAAGTTGACCAGAAAAAAACACTGTGTTTATCGTCTTTTCCATGCTGTCCCAGCTCTTCTGATTTGGGGTTGTATCACAGTTCTAAAATAAGGACTGCAGGACTGGAGGACGTACTCTTGTAATTTGGCGTGCTGTATTTTCCACTCTCTCTCCAGATCGTCCATGATTTTCTCAGATGTATCCTCTTCTCGTAGCGACCACAGATCTTCGGCTGTAAGAGGTGAGCGATAGCCCTTCACGGCCAGCCTAAAAAAAATATTCAATAATCAAATGTTTATTACTAGAACACTGACCTTACATTCACAGGAACCAAAACTGTAAGAGTCCGTGTTTGTGCTGGTGATGAGCTTCCTTCACTCGCTCACTGCAGAGGCGACAGACGTATAAATGTTCCTGTGTGAGAGTGAGCCCGAGATTTAGATTGTGTATCGTAGACTCACCCAGTGAACCACCAGAAGAGTGTTTTGGACAAGAAAGAAGCATCTTCAACTGGGCATGAGTTTTCCTGAAAGACAATCAAACAATGTCTTAGATAGATAAACAGACTTTTTATAGACAGAAGTCTGACTTCCTCTCCCATCTAAAGCCAAGTCCCAGCATTTTTAGATCCAGACTCTGATTTTATGAAGGCTGGAGATCTTGGTCACTATTTGTAAAACTGAAACTCCATTCCTTTACAGATTACAAGAAGAGAAACTGTTGAACAATGAAGCAGAAAGGGGAGCAGATTTGTGTGTGGAGTGATTTGTTCAGTAAAAACAACCAAAAAGAAAAAGACAAGACCCTGCCTGAGTAGATCGATGAATAGACAGTTAGATAGCTGGTTAGACACACAGGTCGATAGTTAGACAGGCAAAGAGACTGATGATTAAACAGCAAGACAGCTAGACAGAGAGAGATCAACCTCAGACAAACAGATCGGTGTTTAGCCTAACACACAGATGGCTGGTTACATGGATAGACCGATAAATAGACCATCAGAGAGATAAATGGTTAGACAGTCAGAGAGGCCGATCAATAGCCAGCCAGACAGACAGACACAAACAGATGGCTAGATAAATGTATAGGCATTCAGACAGACAGATGGGCAGTCAGACTGATTGTTAGAACATAACTGCAGCTGGTTAGACAGGCAGGCAGACGGGCGTCTAGCAGAGACGGCTGAACGAGCAGACGGCGGTCGGTACGGTTGGTTAGATGTTGGTAGTTAGTGGTTTGCGCGCTCTGCCGATGATGGGCGTCGTGACGGTGCAGTACCTTCCCCTGGCCCGGCTGCAGGACGTCCGGACGCCGGTCAGCAAAACAGCTGAGGATGAGCTGAGCGAGCTGGAGGGAGAAGCAGGAAAAAAACGCCGCGAATCGCATCACGTCTCCGGAGAAACCCTGCAACAAAGAGTAAACACACAGCAGGGCTATTTTCATGTAGACATAAACATCATTTTCTGCTATAATAAAAGTGCCTTGGAAATGGAAGAAACCCCGGTGGTGTAATTAAAAAATGTTCCCCTTCTTCTCATCCACGTGTTGTTTTTCGCGTGTGCCTGCTCCGACACGGCCGCTCAGAGGCGTGACGCTCCGAAATGTGCCGGCGCAGAGATTTGAACAAACTCGCTGCAGTCCAAAATTACAGCCGCCTTACCCCCTTTTAAGACGCGCTCTTAGCACAAAATGAAATCCAAAACAGTATTTTCTTGACTTCAACCTCAGCGCGGCTAAACGCTCCACGTGCCGGCCGTCCCAACACGTCGGGTAAGAGACGCGCCTGAAAAAGCAAAACCGCACAACACAAACCGCCATTTCAGCTGCAGGGCAGGTGTCTCGCTCTTTCACGGGTCTGGCACCAAAACCACGGGTTCTGTGCCCCCTAGGTACCGTGCCAATCGAGCATGGGACTCGTGGGATGTGGACCTGGGCCCTTCTGTATTACCGGGGAAAACCGAAAACTCCCAAATCTCTGATTTCTGTAACACAGTGGCCGGAAAATCGAAGGCTTTGTTAATTAACGTGAGGGTAACTTCTAAGCAACTAAAGGCCACCGTCACGCTTAACCATCAGCTTGCTAAGACATCTGAGGCCCTGACGTGTTCGTTTCGTGTCTCTTCTCGTAGCTCTACCTCGTCTATGGCCGTCTGGACGTTGGCCCGGAGCGGGACGAGGGCGCAGATCACCGTCAGCGTCCAGAACAGGAAGAGGAAGAGCGACGAACGGCAGCCCCTTATTCTCTCCAGGTGAATGATGCACACCGTCAGCACCTGCGCACACACACACACACACACACACACACACACACCAATACCAATACACCGATGTCTCACACAGCACATGGTTCGAGAATGTTCAATTAAAATAGACAAAGATGCTTCAACATGATTTAGTTTGTAGTTTGTACCATGGTGAGGCTCCGAACGACGGGACTGAGGAGGAAAACCATGTGATGCCCAAACTCCGCCCTCCTCTCTAAAAGCAGATAGAGGAGCTCCAAGACGTTAAAACCCACCAAACACACCCCCAGAGCCTACAGACAGAGAGAGAGATAAAACACACACACACACACCGATCAGGAATAACAAGAACGATGGGAAGTGGAGCTGATGAAATGGACAGTGAGTGTAGAAACAAGGAGGTGGACATGGACAGACGGATAGACGGTAGGGTTGGGTATGGAACCCGGTTCTGATTCTGCTCCACTGTGCATAATTCACATTTTATTCGACCATGAACCCATGACTTTAGTTTCGCTCTTGATTTATCATCATACCCTGGCCACTTAATGCCGATGTGCATAAATTCAACATTCTATTCAAACTTTGACTCCATGACTTTAGCTTTCGCTCTTAGATTTATCATCTACGCCGCCCCAAGGAGGTTGGGTCCCTTTTTGAGTCTTGGTCCTCCCAAGGTTTCTTCCTATAAACTAGGAGTTTTTTTTTCCTTGCCACTGGTCGCCCTAGGCTTTTGCTCAGTTTGGGATTGGACGTAGTTATTAGGAGATAATCTAAACTTGTAAAGTTGCTTTGAGACAATGCTCCATTGTAAAAAGCGCTATATAAATAAATCTGACTTGACTTGACTTGATTCAGATAGAATTTCAATTCCACATATCGGTTCCTTCTAATGCATTTAGATGCTTAGAACACACGCCGTGGTTAGTGCAAAACTATCTGTAACTTGGGCGAGTCTAAAACTTTTCTTGACTAATTTGAGTCTCAGCACCTCCAAAAATAAGGGTGAAATGTATTTTTCTAACAGAAATGTCTCTGGAAAATATTAAGTAAGTAAGTATCTGGATTAAATATTTTAACAGCATTAAAGTAAGTTTTCTCTGATTTGTTGGTGTCTTTCCAATTTTCCAGTCAGTGTTTCTTCTACCCAAAAAGCCTGATGTTCGTGCTTCACAAGTGTGAGATGATGGTCCAAAATGACATTAAAATGAACACCCCTGAAGCTCTGATCCTAAAATTCTGATCTGGTATGTATTAAGGGGCACCTACCTTCCAGGATCAAGTACGTCATCGTGTAGATTGGTTTTAGAGGAGAAAAGGAAAAAATGTAATAGGTGCAGAAAGGAGGATAAAATGTCTATAGCATGATACTGAGCTTCAGCAGGAAGCTCAAATGCTGCATTAGAGAGAGGGGGAGTCTAAAACACTTAACGTGAACAACGCTTAACATGGTTTGACCTCAGAAAACCAAAACTTTTCAAAGTTCCTACTGTCCATAAGTAATCTGCTGCTGAAATCATGATCCTGTCATCCAAAACGAAAAATAATTTTTACATGAAGCTTTTTACTTAGGTTTAAATGTCAAGAAAAAAGTTTAAGGTAAAAACGATTCCTTTTCCTTTGGATCACAGGGCCATCATTTCAGCAGTAGAGATTACTTAGATTGGAGATCAGTAATAACTTAGAGAAGTTTGGTGTTCCTTAAGATTTCTTCTGCAGTTTGGAATCCAAACGTGGGATCGATAAGAATCGGTATCGATCAGCAGAATCAGGAGCAAAAAATATAGGAGTCGTTATGCTTAGCAAATAAAAATAATGCTGTTATCAGTGTTTCCCTCGTCCTGAGACATTTCATCGCTCACCGTTTTGGCACAGCAGAGGCTCGAGAAGCAGATGTGGCCATGGCGGCAGGATCGGAGGTACAGGAGGTAAAATGGGCTGCAGATCCACAGGTAGAGACACGGAAACCAAACCAGGACCGTGTGCTGAAAACACTGCGTTAGGTCAGGGCTCGAGGTGTACCAGGTCACGTTCCAGTCCTGAGAATAAACACAGCACAGACACTCCATAAACATCATAGAAGCCTCATTTCACCAGGGACGGGGTTCGGGTTCCGAGATCCCGGTGACCGGTCCCAGCTCCCAATAGCCTGGCACAAATGACGCCCTGGCAGTGACTCTCAGAAAGCGGGAGAAGCTTCAGGGGGTCTGACCTGTCCCCTGCTTGCCTGAGTCTCGGTGTTACCCTGCTAAGGAACCCGTAATGACTAGGTTAGGGTCAGGGAGCTCAATAATAGCCGGGTAGGGTCAGGCACAGGCGAATCGATAATGACCAGGAAGAATGAGGCGCCCGATAATGACCACAATGAGACCAGGTGCCCATTAATGACTGCCAGGCTTCCTTCGTGCCATAATGTCTGAAGTTGAGTTCCACCTCGCCAGGGGGTCCTGAGTCTCACTGGTCCTTGGGGTGGTGACTGGGTCTGAGTGTCTGACTAGGGGTGCCCCCACGTTACACTTGTCCATTATCCAGTATGAGATAAACAAAAGATCTTAAAACATCCATGTACAACACCGGCAGTACTGTGCAAAAAGTCTTAGGCCACCATTAGATCTCATATTACCGTCGTTTTAGCCATGGTAGCATGACCACAAATGCATTTACCACAAATTCAGAGTCTTTTTTATGAAATACAACCTGAAAAGGCAGGAAATCTGTATGCATTATTAAAAAACTGGAAAAAAACAAAAAGAGAATCCTTTTGGATGGGTATCAGTCAAGAAACAACGTTTTCAGAAGATTGGAATGAAGATCAGTGGAAAAAGAGGATTATGGAGTGACCAAAAGGTATGTTATGGGAAAATGTTATATATGGTCATTATCACATTAAATCTAAAGGTGGCCTAAAGACTTTTTGCACAGTACTGTGTAAATATATATATTTATACATTACAATCTGATTGGTTTGAGAAGAGTTCTCAGACTGAAACGTTACCAACTTTATGCACACAAACGTATAAAACGCTTCTAATTGACACAATAATTCTATTAAATAACTCAATTCTTTTGTTTTTTTTCCTTTCACCTTTGCTTCTTTGCACTTTAGATTTTAACCTTTTTTTACTTGGATAATGTTATATAACCCTTTTGTTAGCGTACTGTCGGAATTGTAACAGCTCATTTGTTCATGGATCGACTTTTTGGCCAGAAAGGTCCATGTCAGTTTATAGAAGCCTATTCAGGATGAAATCTATTTATTTACCTGCAGACCTACAGTTAAACCATGGATTCCTATTAAAGTGTGTAAATGCCAGGGAGTCATTTAGATCTAGGGTCTCTTTTTCTGAGGTCCCACAGATCAGCCCACGGGTCCCAGAACGCCGTTAGGTCTAGGTCTGGCACTAATGAAGCCCTGCCGCTGATTCCTACCAAACAGAAGAAGCTTTACAGGGTCTAATCTCTTCCCTGCTTGTAATTTCATCTCTTATTAAGAAACAGAAGCGAAGATCTGAAAGAGCAGAGAAAGTCATGTTGAGACGGGTCAGGACTGCAAAGGGGCTGATGATGAAAATCGACATCTGATGCATGTGACGCAGAACTTGGATAAATCAGAAGCGTTCTAGAATCAGGAGAAGCTCACCAACTGTTAAGCAGGGAGGAGGTGCAGTGATACTGCGACCGGATTCCTCTCTTTCAGTGCCTGCATGCGATGCCCGGCCTAGCCACAGGGCAGCGCCGTGACTCGAACCCCGGTCCCTGAGGGCTAGCGTATTAGACCTGTGCTCTCCCGCAGTGCCGCCGCTCGTTTCGTTCCTCATGTCATAAAGCCAGAATAAAGGTTACGTCAGTGCGAAATATCCATTCTATAAGCTCATAATGTGTTCTATAGGAGCAGGATGAACCCGTACTCCCATAATAACCATTATGAAAGCTCTAACTGGTGCGTTCTGTAAGCTCATAATAAACTCCTGATCCTGTAATGGGGTTAAAAAGAGAAAGTGTTTCAGAGCAGGGCCGCCCCGGAACCTCCGCCAGCACTGCTATAATGATAGATTCCAAAGTCACTCTCCTGTCCTTCATTCTTTTGTTTGTATGTCTTAAATATAAAGCCAAGTAGAATACCTGTTTTATACTGTGTGTGTGCGTGTGTGCGCGTGCGTGTGCGTGCGCGTGCGTGTGCGTGCATGTGTGTGCGTGTGCGTGTGTGTGTGTGCATGTGTGTGCGTGTGCGTGTGTGTGTGCGTGCGTGTGTGTGTGTGTGCGTGTGTGCGCGTGCGTGTGCGCGTGCGCGTGTGCGTGTGCGTGCGTGTGCGTGTGTGTGTGTGCGTGTGTGTGTGTGTGTGTGTGTGTGCGTGTGCGTGCGTGTTTTAAAGCTCATCTAATAAATCTGTGCGCACATAAACACCTCAGGTTTAAAGAGTAGGTCAGGATTACAGAGGCTTTCTTAATGACTGCAGGGTTAAATAACAGATACCTGCCTTAGACATTAAAACACACCAGTGCTAATGTTGCGTAACACACACACACACACACACACACACACACGCAGTGACATGTGTCACACTATCAACTAACATCTGAACTTCACATGGTGCTCTCACTGGCCAGACACTTTGAGTTCTTCAGGATCATATCTTTGTTTGTGTTTTTTGTTTTTCACAGGCACATGTTCTTCATGTTCTCATTTGTAGTGGTGTTCATGATCATGTACTTCATGTTCTTATTCATGTTCTTCGTCGTCATGTTTATGTTCTTTATGTTCATGCTCTGTGTTGGTTTTCTTTGTGTTCTTTATATCCATGTTCATGTTGGTATTCTTTGTGTTTATGGTTTTCAGGCTCATGTTCTTAGTGTTCTTTGTGTTCATACTAGATGATCCTCATGTTTATGTTCTTCATGTTCGCATCTTTGTGTTTGTGTTCTTCGTGCTCGTGTTGTCTTTCTTGTTTGCGTTCCCCATATTCGTGTTCTTTGTGTTTGGGCTCTTCATGATCTCTGTGGTTGTGATGATTGTGTTTTGTTCTTTGTGTTACTCATGTTCATATTGTTTGTATTCATGTTCCTCATGTCCATGTTCATCCTCCTCATGGTAAAGTTCTTCATGTCCATATTTTTCATATTCTTTGTGTTCTTCATGATCTTCATGTTCAAACACAACTTGAATTGCATGTCTCGTGGTCTTTAACAAAAATGTAACAAAAAAACCATTTCCGCCAACTTTTGAATGGACACAGAGTTTAGCGTGCTGCTAAGCCTGTAGCCGTTCTCTGGTCTGATGTAGCTGTTCCTAGCGGCACTCGTTCAGGGACAGCCGGTGTTCAGTGATGCTGATGCAGCCTGATCTCTCTTCTTTGGCCTTCTGACCCTGTGACCGTAATTCTGAGGACACTATGAAGTCATGCGGTAAAAAACACTCAGTGTCCCCAACTGCTTCTTTAAATAAGGCCGCCGGTGACACAGCCGTCTGGAACGCAACAATGCACGACCGAAACCTCACTAACCGCTTAAATCATGGAGACGCTCAGATTTAACCGTGTGTGGGAGGGGAACGAGCGCTTCAGAAAATACAGTCAATGAACATTTAAACAGACACAAACACAACTAAACCAAAAACATCTGTCCTATTTAGCCCGGGTCCTATATAACCACGACCCTATATCACCAGGACGCTGAATTACCACAACTCTAAATAACCAGAAACCTATATAACCACGACCCTATATTACCAGGAGCATATATAACCAGGAGCTTAAATCATGAGGACCCTACATCATCAGAACCATAAATCACCGGGACCCTATACGACCATGACATTACATCACCGGGACCTTAAATCATGAGGACCCTATATAACCAGGCATAAACATGGACTTAAACTACCTGGAATCCCTGACGGACAGGTTACTGAATACAGGTTCCTGTACAGGGCTACGGTGAGACCCCTCGGCGCCCCGCAGGCGGGATAGGCACCACTGTGGCTCAGCGTTAGAGCGACGGTTCATGGTTCGTATCCCGCCTCTGGTGAGGTGTGTTTCAGTTGAGGGTTTGAGTTTCAGTGTGGTTCTCGCCTAGTGTGGTTCTTCCAAGCATCCACCTCACCTGTCTAGCGCTCCTCGGGGGTCGGGGGCTGGATCTGTGACATGAAGCAGCCCAGGGGTGCCCCCATGTTATACTAACCCTACACCCAGTCTTAACCGTTGTAACCTTAAGCAAACATTTGTACTCGCGTTGTTTGTGAATCAGCCACATGCGCTCACATTCCTGCACTGTTCACATATTGCTGTAGTTGTGAGGACAGTCTGTCCTCAAAGAGATAGTAACACACACACACACACACACGTATGTAAGTTTCCATAAACTACTATATATGTCTTCATAAAAGTCTCCAGGCTCAGGTATTCCTGTGAAAACCAAACGCTAAATTCCATGTGTGCGTGTGTGTGTGCATGTGTGTGCATGTGTGTGCATGTGTGTGCATGTGTGTGCATGTGTGTGTGCATGTGTGTGCATGTGTGTGCGCGTGTGTGTGCGCGTGTGTGCGTGCGTGTGTGCACGTTATAGACCTTCCAAACATTGCTTGTTTCCAGACAATGAAAACAAATAAACTGAAGTGGTTTACAGGAACCTTGCTCTGTCGGAGAGAAACCCGTTGTGTTGATAATGTTGTTGTGTTACATTATTGTGTAATATCAGGATATCGTACGGCAAAAAAAATCCCAGCTTAGGCATCGCGGCCCTGTAATATGCCCTTTTGTAATAATTTGATCTGAAATGCACGGATGTCGTTTCCGTCTTCAGACGATTGTTTAAGAAATGAGAAGCTACTAAAGACGTTGCTCCTGCTGGGATGAAATGCGTTAATCACTGCACTGATTAAGATTTGTTTTTTGAATACAAATGACCTGTTTTTTCTCGTAAGGTTTCGTAAGTAACAATCTTTCAGGTGACAGTGAAGCTCAATCAGCAATCAATCATCTGGATGTTCAAATTAAAACATCAACACAAGGATAATGAATTAAATCTCAGAATCTGCACAACGTGGCCAATAGTATCTTGACGCCCCTTCTAATTAGTGCCAAGAGTCTATACAATAAAGCAGAACCCTGAGATTAATGTGGGGTTGTAGTGAAGCGCTTGGATGCCTGATGGTTTTAGGTTTTCTTGGTGGAAGCCGTATGCCTTTAGACACTCGCGTCGTCGTGAGAAATACTGCATGAAGGTTGCGTTTGGCACGACAGCAAGAGCTGGCACAGCTTGAGTCATGCTGTAGAGGTTCGGTGCCATCCTACACAAATGATGGCATAGAAAGTCAGACGTGATAAAGCCTGAGACGTTCTGCTGTGCACACACTCACGTTTGCTCGCCGAGGTGGTCCAAGTTCAGAGACGACCGAGTCTGTTACAGTCAGGATTATTAAATGTGAGGGTCAGATAATAATCAGATGTTTGCTTATGAACTGACACCGATCAGACAAAACATTAAAACCTTCTGACTTCCTGAGAAAATGAGACTTAATGGACCAATTGGACTTCTTCCATTGCTCCAAAGTCCAGTTCTGACCTCTGCAGCTATGCAGCCCCATGGCCAACAGAGGGTGCTGAGCTGTGAGTTGTGACACATTCCTCCTGTACCTGCCACCCCACAGGCCTCGATGTTTAGGAGATGATCCAACCCGGTCGCCTGGCCATAACGATTTGTCCCTTGTTAACGTGGCTCAGGTCTCCTACAGCTGACACATCCAGTATGAGAACAGTCTGTTGACTTGCCATCTATAGCAGTTCTAACGTTATTCGTTATTTGTTCGGTGAGCGGTCAGAATGTTTTGGCGTATCGATGCGTCTCAATAACCAACCAAACCAATACAGAACGCACTCCGCAGTGCTATAGCCCCTTATAAGACTGAGGTGAACCTGCGTTCAAACCTCACTAACTACATATTCTGTTTTCCAAGATCATCGTCTCCAATATAGTCTATATTTTACTTTCTTTAAATATGTTCTCTCTCTTAATGTTTATTATTTAGTTTCGTTTATTTAAACAATTACTATAGACTATATTACTATAAGCTTATTAATTAGATAACTTTGTTTAATTATCACATCTAACATCTAGGCTGCCCTAGAGCCCCCTGAGGTTGTCTCAAGGTTTCTTCCTTAGAAAGTTTAGGGAGTTTTTCCTTTCCACTGCCTCTCCACGCTTGCTCAGTTAGGGCTGTGGGCCGAAATGGTTCTAAAACACATTTACGCGTAGAACAAATAACCCACGGTCAAAAGGACAATCGTCGTAACTTTTCACCTTGATGATCTTCACCTTTGCTCTGCACTTTATACGCTGTATTTCTAAAGTCATTCGAGGCTCAGTCTGTTTACCTGTGCAGCTTCGTATCTAATAGTTTCCCGTTCCACAAGTCCCGGCTTGTTTCTACTCCAACGTGGATGGAATCGTAAACCTGAAACCGAAAGCTGCTGTGTTTTAGACCCAGGTCCAAAATCCTACGACTGGTTTGGCTGCTTTGACACAAATAACCAGATAAGTAACCGATCTTTAGCGGATTGTTTTGGGTTTGGAGACATGACAGCTTTTACAAGCAGTTCCACGGCAGAGTCGGGTGTTAGAGCAATGAGTAGTGTCAGGGTGCGAGCTGCTCCTGTTTTAAATCCCACACGTGGACCACTGCGCTTCAGATGATGGCAGCTTTGCCCCACAGCTGTGTGTTGGCCTGTGGGATGATTGTGTGGTTGCTTTGCGTTATACCTGTGTTATTTGGACCCGAGACAATAATACTGTATTATGAAAATGAAACGGCTTGGCTTGGACTCTCGAGCTCTGCTCCAGTCCACAGTTTAAATAAGTCGACACCCTGCACCAAGACATTTCACACACACACACTAATTACACCACTCACACATCGCCTCAGCTCCTGCTGGGTGCAAGTCGAAAGCTTACGGCATCCGGTAATGCTCAGATCAGGCATCAGAATGGGCGGATTGTGTGATCCCAGTGATTTTGATCATGAAATGTTATATTACATTGTTAGGATTAGGATTTTTTTTATAACTGCATGTCTCCTGGCTTTTCACCCACAACTGCCTATAGAGTTACTCAGGATAAACAATGGTGGTTCCAGGGCGGGGCCTGAGGGCACAACAGGTCAAGTCTTGATGTGGGTGGGCTACAACAGCAGAAGCCCACATTGGGTTCCACTTCTGTCAGACACAAAGCAGTGACTTTTATAAGCTGTAAAGGTAAGATCCATCTTGGCTCCTCCGCACCCCTACTTCACTCCTGGTCTGCGTCCCAATTCTGTTTTTAGCAAAAATTAGACCGTGCAGCTAATTGCGACTGCTAACTAAGTCGACGTCTGATTTTGGACGCAGCGCTGTTTAGTCATCGTGTTCAAAAGCATCTGAAGCTGTAAGCGCAGGCTGCCCTTTACCACTCCAATTCCGGTTCCAACGAGACTACTGCTTTTGGCAGGGTTTTTGTGCAGGCTTGTGAGCTTAGTCATTATGATCTGATGATTCTCGGGCTGTGTTACAATCTGCGTATGAAGGGAGCCGACGACGTTCAGCAAACTTCTGACGCAAGCCGAGCTCAGCTGGCACTCATTCTGTGCCCTAATGCCAGTCAGATTTATTTCTGTAGTGCTTTTGTCCAATGGAAGCCCGTCTCAGAGCAGCTTTACAAACACCCACGGCACGCTGTTACGGTGTTCAGCTATGTCCTGAGGATCTGCTGTTACCAGGAGCTGGATTTTACCTGAGTAACAGGAGCTGCACTCTCAGTGCTATTACACAAAATACATCTCGGCGTGTTACTGCACACACTCACGCGACGCGTGAACCTCCAGAAGCATTTTCAGGGGATATAAAGGTGGTACATTATAGATGTGACTCTTAAGTCTTTGAACATCATTACTGCAATTGACAGGTTAGAGATTATAAGGTAAGATCGCTTTCAGGCTCATCCCACTCCCATTATTATTAGTTAACATAACAACTTTTAAAAAGACCGACTAGCTGCTGCTCAAAACCATGGCCACGTGTTTAACCTGTCTTTGTAAGTGTACATATCCTTTGGTGCTGTTTTCTTCTGACTTAATAGATATTGCTTTAGTAACTAAACATGCCACACCACGAGTGACAGGGTTTGCTTGCTGGCATCGTGCCCAGTTTAAAGTCTCCACCTTTAACCCGCACTGCGAAACATTCAGCGCTGCCAGAGACGCCTTTTCCCTCTGTTACTTCACACTCCAGCTGCTGAGATATTAAGAAAATGGGAACCCTACTGCACAAATTTTAGGTACAGAACAGTTTCACAGAGTTTGTGTTTAGTTTAAGTCTCCTGCATTAGTGTATCAGTGGGAAATACACATTGTAGATAAATAATAAATAATGACGGTAAGTAACAGAGCATGCTCCATATAGAAAAACTTCAAGACTTTGTGGAAAAGGAGCTGAGTTTCATGAATGTGGCAGTTTAACCTTACATCATGGCAAGAGCGCGTACAGCAACAGGATACAAGGCGATTATCCTGCATGTGCGAGCTCTCTGCAAAGCTGACAGTATCTCAGAATTACTTCTCTCAGCTCAGACGTAGCAAAACATTGGTTTGGTTTAGGTTTCTTCTGTCTGTCAAGTTTATGTTTGTAGATCTGTTACACTAACATCAAGGACTGTTCCCTGCCTAAAGCCCTTTGCATCTTTCAGAGGTATCATCAAGTATTAACGTTCTACCTACAACCTTTTATTTCCAAGAACTTACATAAGCTTATCGATTATTAGGTAAGAACAGAAACGCAACGTGAAAATAAACCCAGTAAACAGAATGAGATGGCCTAGTTTTCATATATTTGCTTTACTAGTAGCAAGGTCACCTAACATGAGGTGCGTTAGTGTGCATCAGGTTTCTCGTTTAAAATTCCATCTTTTCCATGGTCGGCTCTTGGGGAAAGGCCCCATCATTCCTCAGTGGTGCAACAGCGACCTCCAACTAATGCTAAATAAGCTCCAGACCTCCTGGGAGGAGGATGAAGGCAAAAATGTGACATAAAATCAAAATAAAGCAGTTCTGCTTGCGATTACCGTTTATTATCAAGAACGCTTCAGAAATGGTGACGTGGCATCCCAGAGTTATTTAAACAGCTAGATGGTTTATGGTGTGAGTCCAGTCCAGTCCACGCTTACTTGTGACTGACACGCTTAAACAAAGAACAGGGAACAAAGGAGCTGGTTGGTGAGCAAAATTATTCATCATCAGCTATATAAGACCGGATTTGGAGTTCACACAACGGACACTGTGTAAAAGAGAATAAATCTGTTTAACCGAAAAAGGAAGTACTACAAAGAGGACATTGCAAAGTCAGATGGCCCCAGAGCTACACACAGTTACAACAGCCAGAAAAAGAGCTGAATCAAACAACAGCAACGATAACAAAGCCATTTAAAAGTTCAATGTTGGTGTGATAGTTTTCCTGGCCAGGGATTTGATAAAACGAAAGTTTTTCAGTGACTTCTATAAAATTTGGAGCCTCATTGAACCTCATTCTTTCTTTCTCAACATATTCTTTCCTCAGGACAGAGAGACGACTGAATCCAAAATGAACAACATCTGGGATTTTTGTTACTACTAGTAGTTTATGGTTTATGTTTTTATTAGATTATTATTCATCGACACATTTACCTTTGAAGCTGCTGCTCTTTTGTGGAATTGTGTTAGTAGAGAAATTAGTTTGGTTTCTGTTATTATTGAAGTAAAGCCCAGCGTTTGAGAAGCAGAATCATGATCTTTCTCAGCTGTTGATGACTAATGGAATACATAGCCACCGATAGACTCGGACTTTTGGACTTGGCCGCTACCCCACATTACACACACCGCTGATAACCTCTCCTGTTTTAACCTGAATTTGGACACGGGTTGCAATATAGGGGGTACCTGAGCATGTTTGTGCGGGCTAAAGTACACTGAACTGGACAGTGCGTACAGTTTTTTATTTTTTTTTGCATCCCATGACCTGCTCACGCCAGCAGTCTGAGTCTGGTAAGAAACGTCTGAAAACACGCTCAGGGGTGAAACCCGAGGGCAGTAATAATACAGTCTGTCGGGGTGTTGTGCTTACGCTCCACTTAGGATCGTTTCCAATCGGCTGACTGAGGGTTTGAAAATACAGATCGCGTTACAAAGACCTAAACGTTGCCTGCTTGCAATTTCTGCTCTCTGTCATTACGAAATGGGAGTAAAGGGAAACCGGTCTGGTCAAGTCCGGAAAAGGTCTGGAGTAGCCGCTCGTAGACTGGTCAGGTCTGCAAAGCAAAGCTCTCGCGTCACTACTGAGGACCACTGCAGGATGGTTTGGTGCTCCTCAGAAATCATGGTGGAATTGAACACTGGCAGCAATTGGGTTGTGGGTGCGCAGGTTTTGTAGATTAGACAACCTCTAATAATGGGGCTTGAATAGTTGTGTTGCCTCACAATTTATTGATAATATTTACAATTTAATGATTGTAAAAGATTATAAAAGTACTGTAAATATGATAAAAATGCAACTG
Organism: Ancistrus triradiatus; assembly: GCA_025084515.1. Lineage (NCBI taxonomy): Eukaryota > Metazoa > Chordata > Actinopteri > Siluriformes > Loricariidae > Ancistrus > Ancistrus triradiatus. The sequence goes on along the minus strand of JAJAGP010006371.1, from coordinate 3,713 downwards.
GGAATTAAAACAGCTAATAGGTGACAAACTGTGGTCATTATATCAGTAGCTTAGAAGATCATCTAAAATTGTACAGATGTTTGGAGACAATGCTCCATTGTAAAAAGCGCTATATAAATAACTCTGACTTGGCACGATAAAATAACAAGACATTACAGCTACAGCTGGCCAGGACACATAGGTTTATAGAGTACTGTGCAAAAGTCTTAAGCCGCCATTAGATGTTGTTTCAGCATTATGGCATTATGTAATATACTGTCGACGACTGAATGATTGAAAAATGTCTCAGATTCGTCACTCCATAATCCTCGTTTCCACTGATCTTCATTCCAATCTTTGTGAGATTTAGCGTCTCTTAGTCTTTTCACCCTGTTCCGCTTCTGAGAAAGTGGTTCCTCAGCTGCTACCCTTCCATAAGGCCATTCCTGATCAAGCTTCTTCGGCCTGTAGAAGGGCCGACTTGCCATCCCGATGAATCTGCTACTTCGTTTTTTTAAATACTGCATACAAATTTTCTGTATTTTCTGGTTGTATTCTAATAAAGAGACTGAGAAACATTTGCTTATACAACAGTATATCTAATCTAACTGTGTCCTAAGACTTTTGCACAGTATGTACAGGTTTAAGGTCGATCCGATCAACATCTGTTTGCCTTATGAATTGTAATAGGAAATAAAAATCCATCTTACAGTATATCCATCCAATTCACGTCTGAATAACATAAAACAAGTAGGAGTGAACCCTTGTGACCCCTGCTGACAGAAAAGAGTATCACAGTCTTGAAAGGCAGAAAGGAAGAAACGAATGTTCCACTTTGTTCTGCTCTCTTCTCCTTGTTTTATTTTATACTAAAGTCACATGAATTCAGATCTGGCTGTTCAGGCTGAGTATCGGATACGGATCAGATTTCAGCTCCACATCTGACAGTGGCCAAAATCGGATTCGGTCAGATTCGGTGTTTTTTCAGTTCACGCTGCACCAAAGAAACACATCTGTGTCACATATGAGGAAAAAAGACCAGATCTTTTGCTGCTTTTACTCGATCTGCTGTGGAAACGGAGCTCAAATCTTTCAACAACGGAAGCATGAAGATTTGGGAGTCTCCGCTTTTAGATATGATCCCAAAGCTGAGTCTCAGACCTGCTACTAAATTTCTAGACATAAACCTGACGAGTGGTGCGTCCAAATTTTTGGAAGTGTCCCGTTTAATACGGAGCGTGTGTTTAATTTGTTTCCCTTTGCCCTGCAGGAGTGAATCAGTGCAGGAGAAATCTCATGACTCACTGTTCAACGATAAAAACATGTCATTTACAGGAACCCTGAAAACACACACACACACACACACACACACACTCTCTCTCTCTCTGAATCTACTGTTTGTGTATTGTTGTAAGTAAATAACGATTCCACAAACCCTGACCACATTCATTTTCTTAAACTGCAGCTCAAACTGCTAGCTTTCTTTCTGTCCGACCCGTACGCTGACGTGGTGCAGTGGTCTGGACCTGGGTCCGAGTCCCAGAGCATGGTCATGGAGGAATTCAGAAGGGGTTCTGGACTCGTGGTGAGTGTTTCTATCCTCAGTAAAATACTGAGAAACACACACACTCGTTAGTCGCTTATCCATGGGCACCATCGCTGGGGTCCAGACCCTATTTCAGAGGGCACAGGTCGGCGTGGACTCAGGCTGGAACCCCAGGCCCTTCCTCTGCCATGACCGGTCATACATGTGTCGTACACGCCCAACCCGGCCCGGTGAACCACTCTAACTCAAATTCTCGCTCTCTCGCTCTCCACATTTTATCCCTTTGTTGCTGCACTTACTTTTACTTACTACATGTTGAAAGAAAAATCTGTATTTTTTTACTTACCATATTTTCAACACAGGCTTTTTACTTTATGCTTTATGAATCTGTTTATTTATGTAGTTGATCTATGGGTTTCTTTTTCTTTTTTCTTTAGCATAAATAGATGAAGTAATAAATAGGTGAAGCACCGATCAGAGTCCTAGGTTTACACAGGACACCTGGAACCGGGGTGAGGGTTCACAGGGAAAAAATGATGCAACAGAGTGTAAAACCCTTTTTTAATGTTGAGCATAATGCATTCTGCTCCCCCAAAAATAACTGCATACGCCTGATTTTTATTAATAAGACACAAGGTTCATTCATGTGCCTGTGACGCTGAATTCTATTTCTGTCATGAATAGAAGTTTATTTTTAGTTAAGTAGTTGTAGTGGAGTTTAAAAGAAGAACTGGTGCAGTTTGTTGGACTAAAAAGCGGCGAGAGTGTTTGAGTCGATGATGACTATAGGTTGTTAAATATCAGGGTTTATTGCGTTACTGAATATTATGAGAGATTTAGCAGCATTTATTTTAGTTCACTGCGTCTCAATGTTTTGACTGATGATAAATGCCATCTGTACGATTTCTATTTTGCAGATGATTCATGTAGATGAACCATTATACATCCTCAGTGTTCCTCAGTGGTGCCGCTTACCCTCAATAAAAGACGTCCTGCTAAAAAGGCTTTTGAAAGACATGTGTTTTACTTGAAGTCCATTTAGTAGCGTGCACTTTCATAGTTCTACTTGAGCAAAATATAACAACTTCAGCTTTTACTTGACTATTTTTAAAAATCAGATTAGTAGTGCGCTTACTTCTTACTTGGGTAAAAAACATGTCTATAACTTTGGGGTCCCTGGCTTGTTAATCGCTTAAATAAAGACACATTTTTGCACATGACTACACACTCTGGAAATATTTTTAAAAAAGATAAACTGACGCCTAAAACTTTTAGTCGCAAGGTGAATTTGAGAGCGCTCCCATAATGCACTGCAGACTAAGAGCAGGTACAAGGTAGCACAGGTCACAACAACAGCTTCTCTCACTCTTTATCTCTTTATCTCTCTCTATCTCTTTCACACACACACACACACTCTCTTTTGGTCTCACCCAGAACAGGTCCAGGCCGCTGAGGGTGCACAGCTCATCCATCCAGACTCCTCCACGCTCTTCTGCGTTCACACCAGGCAGCGTTCACTCCTCACGTTCAATCCCGAAGTGTTCTTCAGCTTAGAGCTCTGACTTTCTCTTTACTTTCTCACCCACTCTCTCTCTCTCTCTCTCTCTCTCCAAAAATACCATCACACCCAGACACTCCTTCAATGCAGAACAGAGCCACACCTACACCCCTACCTCTCCTCACAGGCGCACTGATACGAGTCCAGCCTTATCCCAGCAACACTCACACTAATGACTCCTAAAGTGGCTGCTGCGTTAAAGGCTCTGCATGTTTACACTGATCAACAGGTAAACAACATGGAGATCGAGATTTGATTAATAAAGGTGAATCAATAACTTATCCATGAAGCAGTGCCCAGTACAGGTGGTTGCTATTTCAGGGCATTTCTTGGAACTTCTGTTTGGGACACAGCCGCACACGGTTTTGCTGACCCGTGCAGAAACCTACAGAAAACAGAGAGCGAGCGGTCGATCGGTGGCATTGTGCCAAGCGTAAAACCTTCACCCGGTCAGCGTTCAGCCTTCATCTCTCTCTGTCTGCGTGCCAAACGCCGTAGTACTACTACAGTCCAAAAGTGCAGCGCGTCCAACTCACTGTGCTGGCACGTCAGTAAAAAGATGATCTAATGATAGAGGTGGATCCTAAACGTTCTGCAGGCTTCTACCTTGTAACTTTTGTTTGATTGCAG
>JAJAGP010006370.1:0-22353 GCA_025084515.1 Ancistrus triradiatus | reverse complement strand
CTCGCCTAACCGGTCAGATGTGCACAATGCCGTGTGTGTGTGTGTGTGTGTGTGTGTGTGTGTGTGTGTGTGTGTGTGTGTGTGTGTGTGTGTGTGTGTGTGTGTGTGTGTGTGTGTGTGTGTGTGTGTGTGTGTGTGTGTGTGTGTGTGTCTGTGTGTGTGTCTGTGTGTGTGTCTGTGTGTGTGTCTGTGTGTCTGTGTGTGTGAGAGAGAGAGAGAGAACCGGTTAGCAAAAATCAGTCAATATATATTTGGTTATTGTTGTTTGTTACACTTGCCAAGACAAATTGGGAAAACCCTTTAGGAATGGCCTGGGGCTGGATTCATGAAAGTGTCTTAGGAAATAACATCTTCTTAAATGTGTTTTAGTTCTTAACTTCATTCTTAAGGAAAAAGTTACAAAAATTATTCCGCAAATAACTTCTTAAGAATTATCTTTTTTTTTTTTTTTCTAACTCTGTTCATAAGAACAAGCGGTACTCTTCATTCTCTTTTCTTAACCTTACGCTAGCCTTACACACCGAGTCTGAAAGTGACGGACCCTGAGGATTTTTTGTTTGATGTGTTCTGATGCATTAAGATCAGGCTGACCAATCAGAGCTCGGTTGTCAAGCAGAACATCTCAAGAGCTTCTAGGACGAGCAACTCTAGAAACATGGAGACTGAAGAAAAGCTGTGGTGGAATAGAGCTGAAAAGCTGGAGAATGATGGTGATAAAGCTCACAGGGACTGGATGGAACTGTTTTCTTGTTTATCTAAGTGCTTTCTAATCTGTTCCTGATCACAATACAACACAAGCTAGAGCTTCCGATGTGAAAAAGACTCGGTGAAATCTCCGTGCCACATTAAGAGAAGGGAAATTAAAGAAAGCAAAAGCAGACGGGGAGTTTTCAGAGTGTTTAGACAGAAAACGTAACGCACTTGGTGTGAAGGTAACACTACATAAAAGTCAATGTTATTTGTGTGAAGAAATCGTACTCGGTGTGGAAAGGCCTTTAGGCTGTAAGTGTTGAAAAGGTTAGCATCTAAATTTACCAAAGTATGAACAGTGTAGTTATTGGAAATGGGACCAATATTATTTTCCAAGGATGATGTTCGTTCTTGTTTGATGAGATTTTCGAACGCTTGCTTCCTCCATTTTTTAAATTTTTATTTTTATTTTGTTTGTTATCCTCTGAGCAGATTAAAAACTATAACAGTAAATACAAATTCAAAATGTCTTGCCCCGTATAAGTTTTTTTCTTATGACCTGTACAGAAGACGGTGCTTGTTTAGCTAGATCTTTGCTCTTAAGCTAAGATAATCTAAATAATTTAAGTTAAACAAAACCTTTTTCTTTTTCCCGTCTTCAGTTCCAGCTGACGTTTCCCTGAGAGAATCATTGTAATGTGTTTGTTTGTGAGACAGTTCCACACAGGAGGTGGTGAATGGGAAAAATCAGTTACATGGAACTGGCTTAGATTTTACACTCAAACAGCAGTTGTTTACAAAATATGCACAAAAGGCACATATGATGGAAACAACAAACCTCTGCAGCTACCTAAAAGGAAAGTGCCCCAAAGAGTCCAAAGACAGACAGCTAGCACGAACAGCTCAAGTGCAACGGCCAGAAGCAGAGCTGAATCCAACAACGAGGACATTTTGAAAAGGAGAGGATGAACACCTCCATACTATTTAGCATTTCCGAGCTGCCTTGCTAACTCTCCATTTCCTGTCATGTGCTCCGAATGCTGAGAGTCAAGTGATTCCACAAGGAACATTCCCTTTCTTTTCTTTTTTGCTTTTGGTTATTGCAAGTGATTTATGGTGTATCTGCTCTTCAGATCATATGTGTGGTTTCTAATTCACGTTATAAAAGCAATGAAAGATGAGTAACTAGAATGATAAAAGTCAAATAAGCAAGGCTTAATAATACAGTCAAAAGAGGAAACTAAAAACCGCATACAAAGTGAAATGACAATGTTAATAAAGTACAGCGGTACCTCGGTTCTCGATCTCCTCGGAACTCATCGAATTCGTTTCTAGACGCATTTTGACTAGAAGAACTTGTCTCTGTTCTTGTTGCTTAAACTTGTATGAGTCGAGTTGCCGACTCTTTTCAGCCAAAACTCGATTCACGATTCAGTACAGAGTGATTCAGATTCACAGGAGCTCTCACTTAGTGGAGATCTGCGTTGTGTTTATCATGTTTTTCTTTATTTTTACACCTACAGTATTCTTAGTGCAAATAAGCCCCCATGGGCCCTAAAAAGGTTATTTTATAAGAGCCAACTGAAAGAAAAACAGGTACTGAATCCTCCAGAACCCAGACTGCAGTTAGTAGGAAGTGTTTTGCTTTTGCTTTTCACTTTCAATCCATTCCTCACTAAATTACATGAGATTTTCAGCACTTTATTATAAAAGAAGTTTTGTGTTAATGATTTTGGCCAACTGTAGGTTAATGCAAGTGTTAATGTATACTAGACTCTTATATGATACAGTACAGACTATATTAAACTCATCGGTTCATGATCCATGTAACTTATGATGGATTTGTTGAACATATCCCCATCATAAATCAGGGAGCTCCTGTACAATACACCTCCATTAATGCAGCTCCATTATGTTATACAGGGGGGATTTTCTGGGGGTCTGGAACGGATTCATTCAGTTTACATTATTCTTTATGGGGAAAAATGCTCGGTACTCATCATTTTCAGTCCTTGACAAGCCTTCTGGAGCGATTTAAAGACAAGAACCAAGGTACTACTGCAGTAAATAAAATGTGTGATAGTAAATAGTTATAAAACACGACATAAAAGCCAAAATGAAAAAACATGTTTTTAATTTCTGTTTGAAAATGTCTATTTTGAGCTTCTCTCATCCACTGGAATGGCTGGAAGGACCATCACCAAAGGTTTTGTTTTGTTTTGAGGGCCAAATGAGTTTTTGTGCCAGTAATGGTCTAATAATAAGAGGGATCGGCTGGTAGTTGGCTAGCCCACCACCACAGGGAGTCGAGCTTCAGCAGCACCTTCTGATTGGGTCAGGAGTTATCAGACACTTTTTCACACCAAACAGTTCTAGTTTCTAATATATATCCCCAAGAACTACATTTGTTCCAGGGCCATTTCTGGTTTGCATTCACACCAGCAGTAGGAACGCTGAAGTTGCACGCAGATTGGAATGACTCTAAATCGAGAACCTCCTCCGTCACTTAGAGGCTCAGTAAAGCCTGACCTGCACTGTTACTCTGCTTTTCTGTGCTTTTCCATTTTTAGCACAAACATCTGTTGTTTATACGGCTACTGGTGTACAGTATAGTTAAACATGGCTGTTGCCCTAAACAAAAGCACTTGCTTCTGGACCAATCACATCAACTTCAGTCTGGCCCAGTTGCATCACTCGGGGTGCCCATGTGCTGAGAAAGTACGTACCCTGAAGTAGGAGCTAAAAGGTCCCTGGACACGGCGTTCTAAGTACAGTCGTCCCCAGTTTCTGTGTTGTGAACGCGTGAGAAAGGGGGCACAGTTCTAAGAACTCTGAAAAAGTTCCTCTGGTGTGTAAGTGTCTACACAGATGTGCCTCTCATGATTTGCTTTGTCTGGGGAAGGAAAGCCTGACCAGTGGATCATCTCCCTGAGCTGCAGTAGTAACGCCTGCAGACTCCGTCCATCTCAGGGTACATGCTTGTAGCTAAGCCAGAGGCGTCTAGAAATGATAACAACCCCCGTGAGGAATAAGCAAATAATGGCCCCTGCGGTGTTGGACCTACGCATTAGGCCGCTGTGCCCGAGTGCCATGGGGTAACTTAATCCCTCCACAAAATGCAGCACACACACTTTCCTTTATTTACTTTGACGTTACTGAGTTCAGTGTTGTTCTCTTGCCTTTTACTGTTCTCTCTTTCTCTTTTGAGATAATTATGAGGAAAATGTGCATGGTTGTGAGAAACCGAGCTTAAGTTGTGTACCCTTGCCTTTTTCCATTTACTTGAATTTTGTAATTAAGTTCTCAGTTTACTCACTAGTTCGTAAACAGGTTTGGTTTCTGAAATTCCTGTGAGGCAAACCAGTCTTGTTTTTATGCCTTTGCTATGCTTCAGTTTGTTTTTTCTTATGAGGAAAAGATTAATCAGGTTCTGGCTGGTTTGGACACGGAAGTGCATTTGTGCAGTCTTAATCCGCTGCTTGCTCTGGTTTTGTTTTTCTCCATGATCATGAGGTGAAGGTTTATCTGGTACTGGTTGTGTTTCTTTACAGACATTTCTGTAGGGAAATGCCTGTGTTTCAACCTTTTTTTAAATTTTATTTTACATCTTTATGAATTTGTTTTTATTTTTGTAATTATGAGGTTACTCTTCAGCCAGCAGCAGATTTGTTTGGCTTGATGTATGTCTGTGGACTGGGTAGTCTTGTTCTGTGTTTTTATAAATCTTTTTCATTAATCAGTCAACCACAAATCAACAATGTGCATCTAGCAAAAAAAGAAACCCCACAAAACTCAAAAATACCCACATATATTTAAAAAAAAGAAAACAAAAAAACAACAACATAAATTTTTTTTTTTAAGCGGGAGGGCTACTTGGAAACCAGCCGCTAGTTTGCTCAGACAGGGTATTTCTAGTGCCGGTCCCAAGCCCGGATAAATGGTGAGGGTTGTGTCAGGTTTGTGTGTGCAGGAGACAAAGTGGAAGGGTAGCAAGGCTCGATGCATTGGTGCAGGGTTTAAACTGTTCTACCATGGTGTGGATAGGAAGAGAAATGGAGTTGGGGTGGTCCTGAAGGAGGACTATGTAAAGAATGTCGTTGAGGTGAAAAGGGTGTCAGATAGGATAATATGTCTGAAGCTGGAAATTGAGGGTGCAATGGTGAATGTTGTTAGTGGCTATGCACCACAAGTTGGCTGTGAATTAGAGGAGAAAGAGAGATTCTGGGGGGAGTTAGATGAAGTGGTTGAGAGCATTCCCAGGGAGGAGAGACTGGTGATTGGTGCAGATTTCAATGGTCATGTTGGTGAAGGTAATAAAGGAGATGAGGAAGTGATGGGCCAGGTTTGGTGTTTAAGGATAGGAACCTAGAAGGACAGATGGTGGTGGATTTTGCAAAGAGGATGGAAATGGCTGTGGTTAACACATATTTCCAAAAGAAGGAGGAGCACAGGGTGACTTATAAGAGTGGAGGGAGGAGCACACAGGTAGACTACATCCTATGTAGAAGAGGTTGCTTAAAAGAGATTGGTGATTGTAAAGTAGTGGCAGGGGAGAGTGTAGCTAGGCAGCATCGGATGGTGGTGTGCAAGATGGCTCTGGTGGTTAGGAAGTGGAAGAGGACAAAGGCAGTGCAGAGGACCAAATGGTGGAAGTTGAGAAAGGAAGAATGTTGTAAGGAGTTCAGAGAGGAGCTGAGAAAGGCTTCGGGTGATAGGAAAGAGCTCCCAGATGACTGGATAAAAGCAGCAACAGTGATTAGACAGACAGGTAGAAAGGTACTGCGTGTGTCTACTGGAGAGGCAAAGGATGAAAAGGAAACCTGGTGGTGGAACGAGGAAGCGCAGGAGGTTATTCAGAGAAAGAGGTCAGCAAAGAAAAAATGGGACAGGGACAGGACTAAAGAGAGTAGGCAGGAGTACAAGGAGATGCGGCACAGGGCAAAGAGGGAGGTAGCAAAGGCCAAGCAGAAGGCCTACGATGAGTTATATGAAAGGTTAGACAGTAGGGAAGGAGAGAAGGGGTTGTATCTGCTGGTGAGACAGAGAGATGGAGCTGGAAAGGATGTGCAGCATGTCCGGGTGATCAAGGATAGAAATGGAAATGTACTATCCGGAGAGGAGAGGGTGAGGGAAAAATGGAAGAAGTGTTTTGAGGAGTTGATGAATGTAGAAAATGAAAAGGAAAGAAGGTTGGATGGTGTAGAGATTGTGGAACAGGATGTAGCAAAGATTAGCGAGGACGAAGTGAGGAAAGCTTTGAAAAGGATGAAGAACGGAAAGGCAGTGGGACCTGAGGACATACCGGTTGAGGTATGGAAAAGTCTAGGAGAGCTGGGAGTGGTGTTTTTGACTAGATTATTTAATGGAATTCTGGTGAATGAGATTATGCCGGAGGAATGGAAGAAACGTTTACTTGTACCGATTTTTAAGCAGAAGGGTGATGTACAGAGTTGTGGCTCTTACAGGGGCATAAAGTTGATAAGCCACACAATGAAGATTTGGGAGAGAGTTGTGGAAGCTAGGTTCAGACAGGAGGTGACAGTGTGTGAACAACAGTATGGTTTTGGAGAAAGCTTATGACAGGGTGCCAAAGGAGGAACTGTGGTGGTGTATGATGAAGTCTCGAGTGACTGAAAAGTACGTTAGATTAGTGCAGGACATGTATCAAAACAGCGTGACAGAGGTGAGATGTGCTGTAGGAGTGACAGATAGCTTCAAGGTAGAGGTGGGACTGCATCAAGGATCGGCCCTGAGTCCCTTCTTATTTGGTCTGGTGATGGACAGACTAACAGATGAGGTCAGACAGGAATCGCCATGGACTATGATGTTTGCAGACAACATTGTGATTTGTAGTGAGAACAGGAAACACGTAGAAGAGAACTTGGAGAGGTGGAGGTATAATCTGGAAAGGAGAGGAATGAAAGTCAACTGTAGTAAGACAGAATACATGTGTGTAAATGAAAGGGAGGCAGTGGAACAGTCAGGCTACAGGGATCAGTGGTCACAAAGGTCCAGGAGTTCAGGTACTTGGGATCAACTGTCCAAGGAAATGGGGAGTGTGGAAAGGAGGTAAAAAAGAGAGTACAGGCAGGATGGAGTAGGTGGAGAAGAGTGTCAGGAGTGCTGTGTGACAAAAGGGTCGCAGCAAAAGTGAAAGGAAAGATTTAAAAGAGAGTAGTGAGACCAGCCTTGTTGTATGGCTTAGAGATGGTGGCACTGACAATGAGACAGGAAGCAGAACTGGAGATGACAGAATTTAAGATGTTGAGGTTCTCTTAAGGAGTGTCTAGGGTGGACAGGATTAGAAATGAGATCATCAGAGGGACAGCACAGGTTGGAAAATTGGGAGACAAAATTCGAGAGGGAAGATTGAGATGGTTTGGACATGTCAGAGGAGGGATAGTGGGATATATTGGTAGGAGGATGTTTGGAGATGGAGCTGCCAGCAAGAGACCGGAGAGGAAGACCAAAGCGAGTTAATAATTGGTTGTGGTGAATGAGATATGCAGGGAGTTGGGGTGAGAGTAGAGGACGTGGAGGACAGGGTGAGGTGGAAACGTTTAACTCGCTGTGGCGACCCCTGATAAAGGGAGAAGCCGAAAGAAGAAGAAGAAGAAGAAGAAGAAGAAGAAGAAGAAGAAGGGGAGGGCTACTTGGGCCCTCCACAGGAAGTAGTGGAAGGGACTTGAAGAAAAAAAAATTAAAATTAAATTAAATTAAAATATAAAAATTGTCCGTAGAACCCTCTAACTAAATTTAATGTTCTTGAGGCACAAAACAAACCATAACATCCCTCAGCCATATTGCTAGCAAAAGCATGGCGTCTAATTCACGAGCGCTCCACTGGCTAGTATCAGGGGGAAAAAACAAACAAACAGCAAAAATACTTGTTGAAGACTGTGGAAAGGGTGGAGCACACACCTCACAAGTCCAGAAATGGCACTAACTTATGACTTGACTAGAACATACGATATAATGTCACTGGGTCCCCGTCACAACCACGACAAGTAGAATTTACCTCAGTTAAAATTTAGCTGTTCTCTCACTTTAAATATGTTTATTAGAATTCACCCAGTAGCTGTTTGGTTTGGTCCGGTTTCTGAAGCGTCCATGTAGGAGGACAGTTTTGTAGCCATGCTTGTTTTTATTTTGTAGATGGATATCTCTGAGGCAAAGCGTGATTCAGTAGCTGATTGGCTTGGTGATCAAAATGGCTGTTGTTTACATTGTCGTGTTCTTGTTTTGTCTGGTACTGGTTGATTTATATAACTTTGCTGATGCTATAGGTTTGGCTTCCAGACTTTGTGTGTTTAGTATTAGTGCTGTTTTTTTTCCCTTCTTTCAGATCATTGCTATGAGGAAAAGCTTCATCTGGTTCTGGCTGGTTTGGTTCCTGAAATGTCTATCTTCTGTTCTGTTATTTTGCGTTGTTTTCATTTTTGCTTTGAGCTTAATGTTTATCTGGTACTGATTGTACTCCTTTATAGAGATTTAAGACCTCAAATCAATTCAGTCAATTCTGCTTTTATTTAGTGGTTTTAGTTTTCTATGTAACCATGAGGTCACTGTACAGTTCATAGCTGATTGATGACTTTTTGATCATCTCTTTGGATGAATACAGTCTGATTTTTTTTATTTTATTTTATTTTATTTTTTTGCTTGAGGTGATCCCTTGTAAGACCTCCCCTCCCTCACCCAATCGATGCTTGACCCTGCTGAAAGGCATCGCTCTGGCTCAAACCTGGATGGGCAGCATATCTAAAGCGTTTATATCTGAAGGTTTAGCACGGTCACAGAACAGCTCTAGAGATCCCCGGTTCGATCCTGATCCTGAGCTACGTCTGTGGAGGACTGTCATTCATCTCTGTCTTTTCTGAATTTGTCCTATTTATTCAACTTTTTAGAACATTTTTAATGTCTTTGGACAAGTGCAGGCTAGAATTCCTCTTAATCTTATTGATCTTCTAGTTTTCATGTTGAAAGACAGTTCCTGAGGTTGGGATTCAGCTGGTGCTGGCTGGTTTGGTTTCTCTAATTTCTCTGGGTTATTACAGTCTGGCACTCTTGCCTTATAATGTTTTGCAAACCGTTATGAGATGACGATCCTTCTGGTTGATTTGCTTTCATGCTTTAAACATTGCATGTACACAATTTTGGAACTGTATATAGAGAAATTAATGAACCAGAGTCACTTAACTAAGACAGTATCCGGTCTACCAACAAGAGAGAACTCGTCTCCTTGTAACCGGCGTCATCCAAGGAACCCTAAGCTGCCCCTAAATTAGGGACTAAGGAAGGATTAAGAGCATTCCTTATGGTCCCTCATAACCCTCTCCAAATTTGTAGCCACCCTCATTCTGCATGAATATAGCCCGGGGCTGAATGTGGCATTCAGAAACTACATACAAACAAACTTACTAAAATGCAGGCAGGCCAGTTTTTCTTAATCGATTATCTTCCTGTACCATAGTATGATGAGGTGAAGATTCAGCTGCTGCTGGTTGGATTGGTTTCTGTACTCACTCTGGGTAGGTACATTCTTGTTTTTAGGTAATTATGAGGTGTCGAGAGGAGCTCAGATGGTATAGTGATCTAATAAGCTGTATCAGATGGATCGGTCATCACATAGGGACGGTTGGGCTCTGTCTTAGGGAGGGGAAGCCACATGGGGGATCAGTCCTCTGGGCTACAAGAGGAACCACTGCCCAGTCCTGCAATGATCAGACCATGTTTTATGACCAGGATGAGCAGTTTAAAAAAATTAATGAGCAAGAGATTAAGATTCATGTATTTCTAGTTGGTTTGGTTCCATGCTCTAAACTTATGTATAGATTTTCTGTAATATACAGTACTGAACAAAAACCCTTACATTTGTTGTTTTAGCAATGGTATCATGACCATATCTAATTATTTCTCAGTCTCTGTATTCGAATACAACCAGAAAATAGCCTGTTTCAAATCCAATGCCAAAACTTTATGGTCCAGTCGTCGATATGTCGTATATGGTCATTATACCATTGCTAAAACAGCAGATCTAATGGTGGCTTAAGACTTTTGCATGGCACTGCATATGGATAAGATTCATGTATTTCTAGTTGGCTTGGTTTCATGCCCTAAACTGCTTCTAGAATCAGAGTCACTGGTAAATTGGGAAAATATGTCTGCCATTTGTATCTTCTCCTTGTGTGATTCCTCCATGCTGTACCTGAATATGAATATAAAAAATAAATAAATAAATATATATATATATATTTATTTATTTATTTATTTTTATTTTTTTATATTCATATTCAGGTACAGCATGGAGGAATCACACATATATGAGAGAGAGAGAGACTATGAGAAATAAGGGAAAAGAGAAGGATGTGGCGAGAGAGAAAACAGAGAGTGAGATGTTTGGTGGTGGGTTGGGGGGGTTGCAGGAAGTGAGAGATGTCTTGGTTGGGGGCTGGAGTGAGAAGAACTGCTGAGAAGCTCTGCTGGCTCTAGGCCACAGCTTTCTTCCTGACACTGATGGAATGGTGGTTAGAATTATTATTTTTTCCTTTCTCAGCAAGCCTTCTCCATGAGCTTCAGCTCAAACCGCGTCACTCACAGAGAGAGCGAGAGAGAGCGAGAGAGAGCAAGAGAGAGAGCGAGGGTGGGTTTACGTTTGTGGTTTGCTCATGTGGAAGTGTCTGTTCAAACATGCACTTCTAGTCTTCGGAGAGAGTGCATGATGGATCTGGAGAGTGAACTTCCATCAATCCAGCCGTCAGGAGGAATGCGTTGGGGAGGAAGGAGAGGAAGGAAGGGGAAAAAAGATAAAGAGAAAAGGAAATTGCAGAGCGGGCAGAAGCCGGTCTCCTTGGCTTCCTGGAGGGGAAGTGGATTAGATGAGTGCAGAAGAGCAGAGTGTTCTTCATGCTGAAAGAATGCCTCCAGCACTGCCGCAGTCACTGCGAACTACCTGTAGTAGGAGTCGGTTTAGTCATCTCTATTGACCTCATTTAGAAGAAAGTGAAGAAACCAGAGACTCAACGAGTGAATGTGAACCAGATTATATAGTTATAGAGAGAATGTACAGGTAGTGGAGGGACAAACAAAGCAGTACTACTTACAATAGGACAGGTACGTACACTTACATCAGCCGTTTACAGCTTGGTACAAATAAGTAGCTTGAAGTCATACTAGGGGTTTTGTTATATCGTGATGAATTTTATGATTAGACACTATGATTTTCTGAGCATATCATCAGAGCTTAAAGAACACAGACCATCTGCAGGTTTCCTTATGACACCTTTAATTAGTCCTGTTTAACTGGGTGAAGTGCAGCACATTTTGAGCATCATATGTGGCATCATATGTGGTAATCTTAGAATAGTAGTTTAAGAATCTGTAGTTACTGATGCATTTGGTCTGTGATCACATGTATCCTGATGAATATCATGGATCATGAAAATGTCTTTTATTATTATTGGATTATTATTATTGGATTATTATTATTATTATTATTATTATTATTATTGTTATTATTAGTCATCCACACAACATGAGTAACTTGCACAAAAAAAGTCTCTAAACACATCAACTGAGTTAGAACAGTCTTTAGTCCAAATGAGCTCCACCGGTAAGGTAGCTAGTTACACACACACACACGCACGCGCCGGGGTTGCCAGATGAGCGCCATGAGGTCGCCATGAGCGAAACAAGCCCACAAGAAGTGAACTGGCTCAACAAGTAAGAAACCGGTGACCTGGTACACTGAGAGTGACTATTTGATCAGTTATAATGATAATAATGTATATTTTCCTTTTAAACTTTAGAGGTTGAACAAGATCAGCTGCAGGAATATTATAAAGAAAGAGAGAGATGCAGAACCATTGAGCCCAAATAAGAGCAACTACACTTTTAGAACAAGCCCTAAAAACCTGCAACCTTCAACTAGCAAACTGTAATTTTTTTTTTTTTTTTTGTAAGCATCTTTTATAGTAAAATGAGCGCAAAATGGCTTAGGATAAGTGGACCTGGCAACTGTCTCACTCACTTACACACACACACGTTTGTCTTGCTATTCTTGTGAGGACTTTCCATTGACATGAATGAGAAGGAAGGGATACTGTAGCTAATCAAAGCTATACCTAACCTTAGCCTTAATCTCAGTAACCTAAAGCAAGTCTTTGTTTTTCAACTAGGTTGCATTTTTGTTCAAATTTTTAAAAAAGGCAGTTAAAGAAGTGAGGACCGGGAAAAACATTCCTAACTAGTCAAAATTCCAGGTTTTCCTATCATCATAAGGTCCTTACAAGTATAGCAAGACACGGTACGCACACACACGCATCTTGTCTGATATCCTTCTGATGTCTTTAATGTGACATAGTGATTAGTGTAGGTAATTAATGCTACCCCTAACATTAGTAACTTACAGCAAATCTTCTGGATTTTGAACTAAAAGTTGCTGTTTTAGTAAAAAAGCGATTAACCAAGCGAGGACTGGCAAAGCAGCCCCACAAGTCAGTGGATAGGTTTTCCTATCGATGTGAGGACATTTGGTCCTCACAAGTTTAGGAACACAAAGTCTCACACACACACACACACAGAGCGTTGACATGGGTCCAGGTTCCATGTGCCTGTTCCCATTGTGGCCTCGGGTTCCTTTTCCTTGTTGACAGGAGTTGAGGCTGATGCTGTTGTAGCCCATCTGTCTGTAGGTTTGACTTGCCGGTTGTTTGAGTTACTCTAACCTTCCTGCCAGCTCATGCCAACCTCTGAAAGTGTTTCCAGCCACAGAGCAGATGCTGACTGGTCTTTGTTTTTGCCTGTTATTCTAATAGCTTATTGGCCTCGACATGTCAGAAAAGGCACTTTCTTTCCTATAGGAGGTGATTTCCATGCCTCGTCATACTTCCCTTTAGTAGAACCTTGGTATTTGTGCCAGTGGAAACTCCCAGGCTATGAAAAGGTGACTGAATGATGTTACCTTTCCTCACCCATGTGAGCTTAATCCCAAACAGGTGAGACATCTCCAAGAGAAAAGAAGGCTTCATTCGCGTAAATGGGAATCAGTTGATTTGAATCACTCGTGAATCACTGAGACGTGTAAGCCGGGAGTGAACGCATCAGATGAACTCCTTTTCGAGCACGACTTCTCCTTAATCCCCTGTTTGTAGGATTTGCTGTACGTCATGCTGGGTGTAGCGGGGCTTTCATGTTGAATGGGTACAACCCAGTAAATGACCGTGTGAAGGCAGCAAAGCCACGACATTACCGGTACAGGTAACCCAGCAATTAGTTGGGTTTGGAGAATATGTGCCCTTATCCCTGCAGTAACCACGATATCACCAGTGCAGTTCCCAGTCCCCTCTAATGGTGCTTGTGCCAGGATGATCCCCTGGAGGCTTTTGGTTCTAGACTCCGTCACTCTGTTTTTAGCTGCGTAACATGCCTGTGGAGAACCGAACTGGTTTTTTTAATATCGCTTTTTTGTATTTGAGTGTAATCATAATACCACACACACACACCCACCCACACACTTTAACACTTCTGAATACCAGTTGAGGGCTTTATTTTATATCCATGGAGCTTCAGACCAAAATGTAACATTTTATAATTTTAGTAACAACAACCATAATCAGTAATATAATAATAATAAGGTCACAATTAATGATAGTAACAGCAGCAGCCTCCTGGTCGGGGTCACAGGGTCCTCCAGTGCCCGTCCTCTTAGCACATGGCACCACAGAATTTAGCTTGCCCTGGACAGGACGCCAGTCCAATTGAGGGGTGGCAGAACTCTCCATTGCATTGCACCCATGGTCACCCATGGTGGTGGGTATTAAAGTGCAGGTGGCAAAGCAGCAATTCACTAGGACATGAGCACTGAGACATGGGTTCAAGTACCGTCCAGTCCAGGCCCACTTCTCCTGCAGCCAGTGAATTCCTGGGTCACTCAGCCACCCCATAGCAGCGAATAACAATAAGCGGGGTTAAAGTGGGGAAAAATGGAATAAATATGAATTAAAATCAAATGCTAGTTGATATCAGCATGATCAGTTAATGTTACTAAAATATAGTAATAAACAGTTTTAATGTTTAGTAATAATAGTATTTTAGTGATAAACAATAAGTAAGAATAACACATAATAATAGAAATTAAAAAAAAGTAACAACAAATACAACAATGTTTATTATTCCTAGTAGTAGTAGTAGTAACACTAATAATAAAAATAATAATAATAGTGTTTATTGATATTCCAAATATAATATAGTAAATATAATAACAGTTAATAATAATAATAATATATTATTATTATTATTTATTTTATTATTATTCCAAGTACAACACTACTAGTAATAGTTTTTTTATTAAATAATTATATTTTGAATTTATAATAATTATATAATAATTATTTATCATTGTTATTATTACTATTTTATTTAAATGAACTATAAAAACATCTATTATCATCACTATTTTTTATAAGTGTTTTATTATTCATCCAAATATAAAAATAGCAAAAGTAATAAGAATACTAAAAGGTAATACTCCAAACATAATAACACTGAAATAATAATATTTTTATTATTATAAGTATAACAGTAGTAGTAGTAGTAGTAGTAGTAGTAAATATTTTTATTAAGTAATTGTAATATGAATTATACATTTTATTATTATTATTGTCATTATTATTATATTTAAATTAACTGTAAAAACACAACAATAAGTGTTTTTATAGTTAATATAAATATAATAACAATAATTATTATTATTAGTATAGTAGTATGTGTATTATTATTATTATTATTATTATTATTATTATATTTAAATTAATTATAAAAACACAACAATGTGTTTTTATAATTAATTTAATAATAATAATAATAATAATAATAATAATGGTTATTATTGTTATTAGTATAGTAGTAGTATTTTTATTATTATGATGAAGTGTTTTGTTATTCCTCTAAGTATTAGATTGTAATAATAATAACAGCTGTTTTTAATACATTTTGTTTTAGTAATATTATGTAATACACGTAGTAGGTGCCCACTCAAAAGGTGATCTCTAGTATCACGTAACAGTCACAATGTACACTACATGAATAATTTCTGGAAGCTGGTATGAACCGGAGTTAAATGAGCCGACGCTCTCCCGCACTGAGTGTAACTCTGCCATGATTCAAGAGCTTTCATGTCAGGTCTGCTTGTGTTAGAAATATTAGCTGTATATATTTGATGGACTGCGAGTATGTAGCTCCATATATGGACATAAAGTGGAAATAATGTTTATGGACTTATGACTTTGTCAGAACCATAATAACACGTTTATATCGAGGTACAACTTTAATCTGTTTATATTGGCTTCCTCTGAACTAACCCATGTCTAGGTTCCTTTATCTGTACGGACCATCCATGACACTGACCTGCACAGGGCAGCTGTGGTGTCTGAGTGGAGATCTGGCTGAATAAGGGGTTAAATGATGCACCCAGGTACAGCCTGAGGTAACACGAGCTACACGAGGATACACCACGGAGAGGTGGAAGCTGCCTGTTAATAAAGCATCAGGGCGTTAGAGGAAGAACAAATGGACATGGGTGTGAGGAAAGAATCATTCATGCTGTTATGGGCAGTTATGGGTTTGGGCTAGCTGGTCTCCTTTGTGTAGGGCTTTAGTCCCGTCTGATTTGTGGTACCGGCCTTCTGATCGTCCTCCTACCCTGGGAAGGGGTTGTGTAGGGCTTTGTTCAGGAGAGAGGTTTCTTCAAAATGTTCTTCATGAAGAAATCATACTCTTGTGGCTTGTGTGGTGAGAGTTGGAAGCAAATAATAAAACTTGTTCACTTGTTACTTGAACAAAGCACTTTAGGTTTGTTGTTTTTGAGTGAGTTTGGAATATTTGCTCCTAATACTGTTGTGTGTGTGTGTGGTGTGTGTGTGTGTGTGTGTGTGTGTTGAAAAGAGGGGAAATTTCCTCTGCCTGGAAGCTGCTCTCATCCTCAGGAATTTCCTGAGTGGGCAGACTGTGCTTCCTGCCCAAGCGGTGCATGTCATTATTTTCTTCTTCCCCTTTCCCTCCCCCTCGCTCTGAAAGGGAAACTGTTCTCACATGCCAGCCGGCGAAAACGAGTGCTGCTTCTTCCTGCTCGAAACTGGCTCAACAATGTTCTCAGGAGGAAGAGAGAAAGAGAATGAGTGTGGAGGATTCTGCTTCAGAAATGACTTTTATGACAGTTTCATAAAAACAAAGACAAAAAAAAAGTTTGCTACACCTTCCTCTTCTTATTCCCTTTAGTTCACTAATAAAAGTGGGTATGAAGTTCACTTAGGCCTAATACCCTACTGCAGTGTAAATATAAAGGGCATTTTCACAAGGAAGCTGCGTTCAAACGATACATAAACGTGTCGGAGATGCCGCTGAAAACACGAGACATCTTGGTACAAATAAATAGCAGAAAGTCAAACCTAAACATGAGTAACTTGCACAACGTCTCTGAACACATCATCTGAGTTACAGCAGTCTCTAGTCCAAACATGACCTAACAAGCAATGATGGACTTCTGCACTTTAACTCCTGCTTCAAATCAGAAAAAGTTGGGACGGCATGTGGTTTTGCATTGTCTTGTTGAAAAATGCAAGGACTTCCATGTAAAAGATGTCGCCTTGAAGGCAGCTCTAAAATCAGTGTACTTTTCTGCATTAATGCTGGAAGTGTAAATGACCTTTACCAAGGGCCCTGACCCGACCCCATACCATGACAGAGCCTGGCTTTTGGACTTGTTCCTCATAACAGTCTGGATGGTCCTTTTCGTCATTGTTCCGGAGCACACGGCGTCCATTTGTTCCAGACAACATCTGGAATCCCAGATCTGGAGCCCAGAGAAGTCGACGCCTCTTTAGGACATGAGGCTTGATTTTTGCACAGTAATGTTTTAAGTGGCATTTGTGAATGTAACTCTGTATTGTAGAGCTTGATAAAGGTTTGACAAAGTAATCCCTTGTTCATGTGGTTCTATCAGCTATTGATGAATGATGGTTCTTGATGCAGTGCCGTCTGACGGGTCTTCAGCTTAGGCTTGTGCCCTTAGCCTTTATGCACTGAAATTCCTCCAGGTTGCTTAATCATTTAATGATATTATTCACCATAGAGGAAGAAATATTTAAAAAGAAACATTGTTTTTAGACATTCCAGTCATTTTCTCAGGCATTTGTTGACAAACTGGAGATCCTCTGGGATGGGAAGAGATTTTGAGAGGCTTAGACACTGGTGTTGAAATCAGAAGTTTGGCGTGGAAGAGCTTCTTCCTTGATTCCTAGAAACTCTAAGGTTGTTTAAAACGAACACGCCTGCAGAAAGAGTTTCATAAGGTTTGCCACCGATCCGTATTTTCTTCAGTTAAGATGAAATGCCAGCGTCTTGAGCTTTTGGTCCTCGTAAAAGGTTTGATAATTAAAAGTAATTTTTGTGCTCGTATCGTGGACGTTCGTGAAATGGCAGTAAAAGGTGGACGTTCATGATGAAGGAGACGGACGAGATGTGACATTTCCAGAGATGGTTGTTGTGACTGGAGGTTAAGGCAGGACGTTAGATTTTAATGCGGGTTGCGACACGGAGGATTTGTAATGCACGCCGCGTTCTGGATGAGCTGGATAGCTTGAGGTGTGCAGACCGAACTGTTTGCTCATTGTTAATAGATAATATAGCTTTACATTATTCATTTCTATTTAGTCATTCAGCAGTTTGTTCACCTATTCATATAATGATAGAGACATTTTTTTTATTTGAACTGCAGTTGCCAGTGAACAGGAAAACCACTTTATAATTGATACAGAAATACGTATTAATCTCCACAAAATGCAGATCCATGGTGCGGTCTCATCTTTGTTAGAAAAAAAAAGGGCAGATTCATAAACTGTGTGATGTTTCGTGAGGCGGAGGAGGCATTTACCAGAAGGGGAGTGATCATGATTCATCAGCGTTAACCCCTTATCCACTTAAGTGCTGTGAGAAATGGATCTATGCAGGACGGTCCACTCGGCTTAAAGCCTGCCCAATAAAAAGATCTCATCCAGAGCAGAAACCAGTCCAACTACCCCCAGGAATCGTATCCGATTTACTGTGTACATTTCCCCATTGTGGGACAAATAAAGGATTATCTCATCCTTATCTTAATACAATTAGTTGGTTTGTTCTTCATACAGATCCCTATACCCTGAAATAATAATACAAATGATCCTCAGTACAGTCTCTCCAGATCCTACAGGCTCCTAGATCCTCTATTGTGGACTCTCCTCTTTAGCTTATCTTACAGCTCTTAAAACGGCTTCAGGTTAGATGACTGGGGTGGCCGTGTTTGTTGACAAAGTGTTCGACAGCTGTTTTGCCTTTAATTCTGTGGCGCATTTAATGCCAGGGTTGCCAGATCCCACGTAGACTAAAAGCTGATCGAAATCGCGTAACTGGTGTACATGCTATGAGTAATCCAATTACTGGGATAAAATCCAGATCTATTTCATGGATTTCTTATTCTGATTTCTGGATAGGAGCCATCTGTTGCTTTTCTTGTTGTTAGGCACTTTTTTGCAGAAACTACTGGCAGACCATTTTCTACCGTGTCATAGTAAATCAAGTCAAATTACATGCAATTATATATTCTTTTAATTTTTCAGAGCAGCTGTACAACTTTCCGGCTCACAGCCCCAACTGGGCAAACCTAGGGTTACAGTGGCATGGAAAAACCCATTAAATGTGACAAGGAAGAAACCTTGGGAGGACCAAGTCTCCAAAAGGGACACAGCCTCCTTGGGCAGCCCAGATGTTATATATAAGTGTTAAACCAAATTACCTGAAACATATAATACAAAGGCAATGTAATCTAATAATTAGATTAATAATTATAATAAATTATAATAAATTTTATTTAAAAAAAAAATTATTAAATTGTTATTGTTATAATTGTTATTATAAAAAAATTAGTAATAACAATTTAAAAGAAATGCATATCATGAAGAACATAATAAAATTATAGAATTATGAAAGTGCATATTTAATAAATAAAACAGTAAATATTAGAAAATAGACCAAATCTATAATATATCGTTATACTACCCAGCCCTAGTCAACAAAAGTTTCTGACCTGTAGGTGGCAGATTTATGAAGGTCAACACACCTTAATTGTATTTTGTCTTCTTTCTCATTTCAATAAATGATTAAGGGAATTTGTGCTCTTTGTTGCCTTATTCTACAGCACTGAACAAAAGTCTTAGGCCACCATTAGATTAGATATACAATTGTTTTAGCTATGATGATAAATTCTCAGTCTCTATTAGAGCACAATCAGAAAATACAGGAAATTTGAATGCAGTATTTTAAAAAGCAGCTTCTATAGGCTACAGTGGCAAGCATTTATCATGACTTCCCCTTACACTTGAGAAATGGCAGCATCTGGCAGCGTCATCAGGATGCAAATTTGACCCTTCTTAACGTCTGAAGAAGCTCGATCAGGAATGGTGTTTTTGGAATGGTAACAGCCAAGAGACCGCTTTTTCAGAAGGGGGACAGGGTGAGAAGGATGAGATGTACTGAAGCTCACAAAGATTTGAATGGCGATCGGTGGGAAAGAGGATCATGGAGTGACGAATCCAACATCGAACCTTTTGGGTCCATTCGATGACAGTATGCTATAAATGGTCATTGTGGCATTGCTAACACAACAACTCTGATGGTGGCCTAAGACTTTTTCACAGTGCTGTACCTCAGAGAAACAGGAGTCATGGAGGACTGCTTAAAAGTTTCAGAACACCAGCTTGTTATGTTATGTCTAGGGTGTAAATATCTGGTGAGACATTGTTTGCTTAGTGGTGCTGCCACTGTTGGGTCCACAAGCAAAGCCCTTATCCCTCAACTGCTCTGACTTTAAGATTTCAGTGGCACCTCTTAACAGACTCTTCACAGACGGTGAGGTTGTATTAGGAGCGACCGACTTCAGTAGCCTGGAAATGTTCTTCAGTGCGTCTTGTGGTTTCTCATCACAGTTCACTTCGGCACTCAGTTATATTTGCAAATGAGAACCATGCATAGAGGATGCACAGTGCACGTGTGTGTGTGTGTGTGTGTGTGTGTGTGTGTGTGTGTGTGTGTGTGTGTGTGTGTGTGTGTGTGTGTGTGGATCATTACGTTCTTGTGATCCCGAGAGTTTGAGGGGGAGTTGCGAGAACAACAATGAAACTAGATAGTGATGATCTCATCTCCACTCTCCTCCATTCATCCTTGGTGCCTGGGGGTTGCCTGGGCAACACGAGTCAAGAGCGTACAAATCAAGAACCACGGTTTTCAGAGCCATCGGGCCAAATTAGATAACCATGAAGATGCAGTGTGGAGGCTAGCTACTGGAGCTTCAACCTTTACATTTGCAACAGCTAGTCCTTATCTAGAGCGACTTGTGACCGATCCGGTCTTACATGGTACAGTCCAGGCAGTTGGGGGTTGAGGGTCTTGCTCACGGGTCCAGTAGTGCGGCTGGAACTTGAACTGTCAGCCTTTTGGTCAGTAGTCCAGTAACTGCTGTGTCAGCACAATCCCACATGCACTTACATTGGCAGCATTTGGCAGACACCTTTTTCCTAGAGTGACTGACAGCTGATAATATCTTACAGTGTACTGTCCTGGTGATGGAGGGTCAAGTCAAGTCAGCTTTATTTCCATAGCCATTTTTACAATGGAGCATTGTCTCAAAGCAGCTTTACCATTTGTAGATTATCTTCTAAATGATAAAATCCCAAACTGAGCAAGCCTAGGGCGACAGTGGCAAGGAAAAACTCCCTAAACCTTAAATAAGGAAGATCCCTTGGGAGGACCTAGACTCAAAAAGGTATCAAACCTCCTTGGGCGGCTTAGATGAGATATTTAAGAATTAGCTAAGTAATTTAATTAGTTCATAGTAATAGTTTAAATAAAGTAAAACAACAGGTAGACTAATACTTTAGAGAAAATGAAATGTTATGTAGAGTGTAATAAAATGGAGAAAATAAAAGCTAAAGTGGGTAAGCCAATGATGAAGAGAAAAGGACAAGGGCTTTGCTCATGACCTCAACAGTGGCATCCTGGCAGTGCTGGGACTTGAACCTTCAGCCTTCTGGTTAGGAGTCCAGTATCCTGAGCCCTGAACCACCACAGCTCCAATTCTTTGGTTGTGTTCAGGTTTATGAAAACGAGGGATGGGTATCGTTTGCATTTCATCGATTCTGATTCTGCTTTGTGATTCCTGGTGGCTTGATCTACTAAAGCAGTGACGTAAGAACACCAAACTTCTCTGTTACTACTGGTCACAAATAATCTCTACTACTGAAATGATGAACCTGTGGTCCAAAGGGAAAGTAATCATTTTTATATTAAGCTTTTTCCCATTTAAATATGTTCTAAATACAAACCTTAATGTGGTTTAATGTACTAAGGTAATGATGTAGGAACACCAAACTTCTCTCAATTATTCCTGGTCACAAACAGTTTCTACTGCTGAAATGATGAATCTGTGGTCCAAAGGGAAGGTAATCCTTTTATACGTTAAGCTCTTTTCCTCATTTAAATCTATTACAAAGAAAAAGCTTAATGTGTCTTGATGTACTTTAACAATGACTTAAGAAATCCAAACTTCTGTCAGTTGCTACTGGTCATAAGTAACCTCTACTGCTGAAATGATAAACATGTGGTCCAAAGGGAAAGGAATCATTTTAAATGGTTTAAATGGGAAGAAAAAGCTTAACGTAAAAATGATTTCTTTCCCTTTGGGCCACATGTTCGTCATTTCAGCAGGAGAGGTTACTTATGACCAGTACTAACTGAGAGAAGTTTGGTTTACCTAGGTCATTGTTTTGGTACATTTAAACCATCTTTAAATGGAGACTGTTGTGGCCTAGTGGTTAAGGTACTGGACTACAGATTAGAAGGTCCAGGGTTCAAATCCCACTTCTGCCAAGCTGCCACTGTTGGGTCATTGAGCAAGAATTGAACAAGAGTAAGAATGAATCAATTGCAAGTCGCTCTGGATAAGGGCATCTGCTAAATGGCATAAAGGTAAATGTCAATTTTTGAGCGTTTATCTTCCACTAATGCTCTAACGGAGTGTATCACAACTATGTGATGATGTACGTGATTACACTATGCACTGATCCTGGTAGACACTCCTTTGAAGCATAAAACGTGTTAAACCGAAAAAGTAGGAAGCGAAAAATGGAATCGAAATTTCAAAACCTGTTTCCAAGAAATGGATATCTGCTTGGAAGTTGAGATACTCAACCCTGCTGTTAACATCATTACTGGTTGAGGTTTGCCTTCAACTTTTCAGGCACCCAGTTCAACAAAACCCATTTGGGCAGCTCAGTGGTGCCGTGGTTAGTGCGGCCACCTCACAGCTCTAGCATTCCGGGTTCGATCCCGACCTTGGACTCCGCCTCTGTGGATTTTGTATGACCTCTCTGTGTCTGCTGGGGTTTACTCCTGGTGCTCTGGTTTCCTCCCACAGTCCAAAGACATGCATTAGGTTAATTGATTAGGCTTAATTGGCCCGATCTGAGTATGTAAGACTAATTTTGAAGTAACTTTGTGTATCGATGTAACCTTGTCTGTCGTAAACAGCCATTGATGCTGAAAACGCAGTTAAATAAAGCAAACAAACAAAACCCATTT
>JAJAGP010006369.1:0-22357 GCA_025084515.1 Ancistrus triradiatus | reverse complement strand
ATATATATATATATATATATATATATATATATATATATATATATATATATATATATATATATATATATATAAGTTTATGAGATTTCTTTGACAGGTTTGTTAACTTTGTATAAGCAACAGAAATAATTATTGCCAATAATGTACATTCCGAGTCTGCTGAGTTGAATAAATATGAACTGATTATATTTATAATTGGTATTGATGATCTACTTGTGATTGTGAATGCCTAATATTTAGCAGTTTGGAAGTTATGATAAACTTTACGTTACCAATGTGATTATATATAGAGATGTTTACCACATTGGTAAGTTAATTATATAGATAAGCCAATTAAACAGTTATTACTGTCCTTAACTTTCTTGTCAAAGTCAGATGGTTAATAAGATCACTTGGCACAAAATTCATCTGATTTATATTTGAGGACATGAGCATGATGTAATTCTGTTACTAATTATGTTACTTGTACTAATAAAATAAACTAACCAACCATTTTCAATAGAAAGGAATCTACTGTCGGCATACTGTGCAACACTGTCACTATCACTCCATAATCTGGTGTGATCCATCATATTACTGATATATTATATACTATAAAAATATGGAAAATAGTAAAAAATGAAGTACACAATTCTATAATTTCTAAAAAGTTTAAGTATAAAGAGTTATTTTATTATAATCAGACCATACCTCAGTGTCTGCAGTTTGAATTGTTCCTTCTCTAAAACACAACAGAGCTGCTTCAGTGCTGATCCTCCTACTGCATTCTCACTCAGATCCAGCTCTCTCAGGTGTGAGGGGTTTGAACAGAGAGCTGATGTCAGATCAGTGCAGCCTTTAGCTCTTATACCGTTCTTATTTAACCTGCAGTCAGAGAGAAGAGAAATGAGGAGACTCCAGATTACAGGCTGCTGGAGTTTTAATATAATACAAAGTCATTTAAAGTAACGCAACAACTCTTTCTTGTATTTGTTAACTGTAAGAAACTCAATGAAAATTAGAAATGTGCTCTACAATATGTTATTATTATTATTATTATTATTATTAATAATAATAATAATAATAATAATAATAATAATGATGATGTTAATAATAACTAGATCTGCATTTCCTACAGGGACTACAACAGTGCTTGAAACGTGGCAAACGGAAAGAATAAGGCACGTGTGTTAATGCTTTTGGTCGTGTGTGGGGGCGTGTCCCAATACTTTTTTTTGGCTGTGTGCGGGGGCGTGTTCCAATACTTTTTTTTGGCTGTGTGCGGGGCGTGTCCCAATACTTTTGGCCATGTGCGGGGGCGTATCCCAATACTTTTGCATGTTTCTGTATCAGTAGATGTAATAACAGGTCACTGAGTCTCACTGAGGGCTCTGTGGTGACATCATCGATTCCAGTTACAGTTTGAAGTTTGTCCGTTAGAGTTTGAATCTGAACATTCCCTCAATGCATTTCTATGGGAGATTTAATTTTTAAACTTAAATCCATTAAAAACGATAAATGGGATCTACTCCAAAAATCATAGTGCCCCCAACAGAGCGATGATCCACGTACCGGTGTTTGAACCGTGTCTGTTAAAGCGGGTCGAGCCGTATTAACCACAGAAATGTGTGGAAGAAGAAGAACCACCAACCACAAATAATAATAATAATAATAACAAATATGAGGGATAACAATATACAGAGCTTTTACAATGATCCTAACCTGAGTTTCTGAGTTCTGCAGTGTGAATCCTGCAGCAAAGCTGAAAGCTCCTTCAGCCTTGACTCTCCTTGGACCTTCTCCTGCAGATCCAGCTCTGTCTGCAGTAACGGGTTTATAGTCAGATCCCTCAGATAATTAAAAGCAGCTTCTGCACCAGCACTCTTCAGGAACCTGCAGAGAATAATCAGTTCATTCAGTCTTATTAACTGAAGCAGGACGAGGCTTCTGATTCTGTATCAGTGGTGTATTTTAGCTCAAACCCACACAGTACACTACTGACAATGTGTCTATTAGGGGATAATGCTACAGTAGTTATGGGAAAACTGCATTAGTATTTAAGAAATTAAAGGATTTTCACAACTTTTTATTCTCTTGATAGGAATTCAAACGATCTATATTAATCTGAAATAAATCACAAGGCTTGTTACAGCTCAACCTCTCTTTCATAACCATGAATAAACCCCATAAACACAAAGCTAGGGAACTCTAACCTAGCCAAAGTTAGCAGCACCGTACTAACAGCAGTGGCTTTCTCTTTTAAAACGAGCTCCCTCAAGCTATTACAGGTTTAAAGCATTTAATCTTCTATGTTAGTGTAACTATTGTGTATTATATGTATAAAATAGCAGAGGTGGGAACGAGTCACCAAGCTGCAAGTAACAAGTAACATGTAAGACACTCAGTCTCAAGTAAATACGATCAAGCCTCAAGTCTTAAACCTCAAGTCACCAAATGCCCAATGGGCTTGTTTTAATGTACTTAGTGTTTTTAAAGATGACTACAATAAGTAAATATTTCTGAAGAATATCTGGTTTCATTTAGGTTGGTTATTCATTGAAGTCTTTATTCTGCTTTTAATAATTTATTGAAAGCTCAAAATATGTGGTTGTAAAGCTAATGTAGCAGGATTAGACTCTGGGATTAGACCAGTACCACATAGTTAACAAGTTCAGTGCAAATCCATACTGAATCCATCTTCACAATTGTCATGCCGGCTGTGGGGTTTAGGAGACACACGCTGAGAGCAAATCTGAAACAGATCGGAATACAGACACGGGGAATATATGGACAGGAATGCCAATAAGGAGATGCACGAGCGAATCACGGACGGAGTGAGAGATAAGGTAGGCGAGCGATGACTGGAGACAGGACGAAGATACAGGATGCGATTGAAGGAACCGAGAGTAGATAGACAGGGTTGGGATGAGGATAAGGCTGAGATTGAGAAGGATGAGAACTAGGACGCGGTACAGAAGGTAGAGAAGCGGACGGATTGGAAAGGCAATAGTGTGGGAGCTAGAGTCGAGGACAGAACCACGAGACTCAGCCCTGAGTCTATGGAAGGAAATGGTATATATAGTGAAGTGGAAGGTGCTAGAACACAAGAGGCAGGTGCAGGTGATGCCAGGTGATCAAGGGAGGAGGTGAGAGAAGGTGGTAGAAGGTGGAAGAAGGTGGGCGTGGTGCGCAGGTGCACATGCAGCCCTGACAATGATGCTTCTCAGCTAAGATTCAGTACATGAGATTGCCCCGTACTCATTCTCACGCCCTTTGCTTACTTTGGTCCACTGAATAAAGATCGGATGTCTGTTTTCTTATCTCTGCCATTCTAACTGATCTGGCTGAGAAACAGACCACACTCACACACCGCCTGTAACCTGTATCATAAATACCTGCCTATCACTTGTAACAAACCAAACCGCTTCAAAATCAGTCAAAAATTCAGTGCATTATTAGCAACATATCTTAAGACACACAAGATTCAACCACAAGGTAGTGGGGCAAACAAAACACAGTCTGGTTACAATTTTAAATGTGTTCTTACTCTATTGAGTGGTGGAAGTTCAGCAAAATGTCTGAAACGTTCTTAGTTTTAAGTTACCCTTTATATAGTAGCTCCTTACTGCAGATCAGCCAGAACTCACACACTTCCAGACACTCACACAGATACTGTGTTCAGCAGGCAGCGGCCCAAACCACTGTCATTAGTTTAGTTATGTTTACAATGGTTATATTCGGGGGAAAGTTTCACCCAGGAAATGCGAGTCATGTGACTTGAGTCCACACCTCTGTGCAATAATAACCAAACAGCTTTTGATCTCTGAGCTTTGGACTCTATCTCTATTTCTACACAATCTGTAAAGGGCCCTGTGGTATCTGGCACCGAGACCTTAGTTTCAAGGTGCTGCCACCATAGATCAGACTTTTTGTTCCAGCACATCCCACAGAGGTTCGATTTGATTGACAACTGTATAATTTGGAGGCCAGGGTAACACTGAATGTTTGCTATGTTCCTCCAACAATGTAGCAGGTCACATGATCCTGCTGAAAGAACCACTGACACTGATGAACACTACTGCCATATCGGGGTGTACCAGCTCTGGACCAGTGTGTAGGCAGGTGTTCCTACCTCCTACCACCATGCCTGTTTGAGTTTTACGTACACAATATTGTTTCTATGTCCTGGAAAATGTAACCAAGGTTTGGAAAGAGAACCAAACTTAGTGTTATTAATAAACAGTGTTGGGGTTTGTTTAGTGTGCATTAACTCTGTACACTGATTTTACCTCAGTGCTAGCTTAGAGTTTGGATTCTGCAGCAACTCATAGAGCTTCTTCATTCCTGATTCTCCAGGATGGTTCCCTCTGAGATCCAGCTCCACAAGGGGTGATGAGGAGTTTGATCTTAGAGCTCCAGCCAGAGCTACATATCCTTCTTCTGTAATCTGATTATCACTTAATCTGGAACACATTACAACAATCCAAAATCTTCACTGCAATAATAGATTATTATTCCATTTTTACATAACAAATGAAGAAAAATCATAGATCGATTTTATATATATATATATATATATATATATATATATATATATAACCACCTTTGGCTTTTATAACGGCTTTCAGTCTCTGAGGCATGGACTTGATGAGTGACAAACAGTATTCTGCATCAATTTGGTGCCAACTCTCTTTGATAGCAGTTGCCAGATCAGCTTTGCAGGTCGGAGCCTTCTTGTGGACCATTTTTTTCAATTTCCACCACAGGTTTTCAATTGGGTTGAGATCTGGACTATTTGCAGGCCATGACATCGCCTGAATGTCTTTCTCCAAGGAATGCTTCTTCAATGTTTTTGCCCTATGGCACGAGGCATTGTCATCTTGGAAAATTATTTCATCACCTCCAAACATCCTGTTCAACTGAAGGGATGAAAAACTGTCCAAAATCTCAAATGTAAATTGTGCATCGACAGAAGATTTAACCACAGTCATCTCCCAGTGCCTTTGCCTGGCATGCTGGCCCCATATCATCAAGGACTGTGGAAATTTGGTTGTTTGCGTCAGGCAGGCCTCTTCATAAATCTCAATGGAACGGCACCAAAACAAAAGTTCCAGCATCATCCCCTTGTCCAATGCAGACTTCCATCCAGTCATCCACAGTCCATGATTGCCTCTCCTGAGCCATTGCAGTCTTGTTTCTTTTATGGTTTAGGTGTCAATGGTGGTTTTCTTTTAGCTTTCCTGTATTGAAATCCCATTTCCTTTAGGCGAGTTCTAACGGTTTTCGGTCACATTACATTGGCTCAGCTTCCTCCCATTTATGCTTCATCTGTTTGTAGTTGTACTTCTTCGATTTTTCAAGACAAATGGCCTTCAGTTGTTTGTCTGACGCTTTGATGTCTTTCTTGGTCTACCAGTGTGCGCTTGGCTTTAACAACCATTTCATGCTGTTTGTATTTGGTCCATATCTGGATACAGCTGACTGTGAACAGGCCCACATTCTTTAGCAACCATGCGTGAAAGAGTTACCTTCTTCAAGAAGTTTCACAATCCTCTCTTTTGTTTCAGAGAGGACATTTCTCTTGTTGGAGCCATGGTTCTTGCCACTCCACTTCGTCCCAGCAGCCCTCCAAGGTGTCATGACTGCAGGTGTTTTTAACTGCAGACTAACGACACCTACACTGAGGCAGGTGTCCATTTAGGGAAAGGAAATGACTGGGGTGTGTCCTTATTTTCTACCTCCAATTTGAGTGATTCCATATTTTTTTTTCCCTGTGCTTGGTCAATAAAAGTAACATTCACTGACTTCCACAATGTTTTCCTCTTCATTTCTTTGAGTGTTCCTGAAAGCCAACACGTTTTGCACTTTGGAATGACCTTATATTGTATCATGTTTTTTGATCTGAGTTTTGTTTACAGAATGAAATGTCTGAATGAGTGCTTCATCCAAGACTGGTGATTCCATACTTTTTTGCCAAGGGTTGTAGATATATATATAGATATATATATTATATATATATATATATATATATTAGATATATATATATATATATATATATATATATATATATATATATATATCATTAACAATGTCACTGTCACAACAGTTAATCTGTTACAGTTGCATTATAAATGGGAATTTTTTTAAATGTATTGCTAATCTATTTTTTGTTTGTTTTTTTAAATGTAGTGAATGTGGTATTTTTCAGAGTTCTGAGTTACAACACAGCAAAGGTTTCAGGACATGGTTCAACTTTATGACTCATAATAAAAGTCAGAATTTCAAATCAGTCATTATAAGACAACGGTTAACATCCTGTGCAGTGATTTATAGTTTCTCTCTCTTAAAACAGATAGTTAATAAGTAAATCAGTACCTGAGTGTTTGTAGAAGGCAGTGTGGAGTGTTTAGCAGACCAGACATCTCTTTCACTCCTGAGTTTCCCACTTGATTCTCACTCAGATCCAGCTCGATCAGATGTGATGGGTTTGTTTTTAGAGCTGAACCCAGATCAGCACAGCCGCCTTCTGTAATACTGCACCTACTCAACCTGAAAGAGAGCAGGAGCAGATTTAACCCAGGGTACTTCAGCTTTTTGGTCTTCTGGTTTCATTATAATGACCCAGAATACACTAGGTGTCACAAGTACACTCTTCAAGTTCTTCATCAGGAGCCACCTGCACTACCTTCTGCACTGAATCTCACTGACCATTCCATACCCAGCTTTTTCAAAAGGAGATGTGTGTCCATGTCTGAGACAAAGTTTAGATAAAGAGCACAGATAATCATTAATACAATACTCAAATCTAACAGTTTTTGTACCAAATATAATATGATTGTATAATTCTAATCCAACAGAATGGATATTTAGACACACAAACCTTGTTTAGTAAGGTACACAATTAATGAATTTTAATGTCAGGCTGCAGTAGATTTCTGACCATATGACCCAACATGCTGCTATGCTCATTTTATCTAAAACAAATCAGGCTCAGTTTCATAATGAAAGTGTTCAGGTTTCCACAATACATACAGCAAGTGTGTTTCCATATATATAACAAATAAATAAGTAATATAACAATAAAGAACACCTTTAAACACTGGCCTGATCTTTCCATGTCAGAAGATCTAAGTAGTAGATCCCCTACCATGTAAGAAGCATCTGGTCTGGGTCAGTGTGCAAATCCTGAACAGATATCTCCTGACCTCCAGGACTTTAATAGTGTCCTTCACAACATGTAGCTGTTTGTTATCAGCAGTTTTATATAAACTATAACCTGCACCGGCTATTTCCATTAAAGCAGCGTTAGGTCAGTGTTGATCACTGCATAAGTATTTGTAGCTGTGGTTCTGTTAATATCACCAGCCACCAGGTTCATCAAAATCTAACCACATCTTACTGGTCTTACTGGATTTGCTGAAAATGGTAACGATGAAACAGCTATGAAATAAATATTATATATATATATATATATATATATATATATATATATATATGTATATATTAGTTAATATTTATTTAGCTGGTAGACACTAATGTGTGTTTATGTGTAATGAGTACATAAGTGTTATGCCAGCTATTGCCTTACCTGATTATTTGGAGCTGAGAACTGGGATCCTTCAGTCCATCAGAGAGCAGCTTCACTCCTGAATCCTGCAGGTTGTTGTTGCTCAGGTCGAGCTCTCTCAGGTGAGAACATTGTGATCGTAGAACCTCAGCTATAGCTGAGCAGCTTTCCTCCATTAAATCACATTTACTAAGCCTAAAAGAAAATTAGCCAAAGTATAAACCTGTTTAACTGAGTAATGAATCACTTTACAAAATGTCAAGTACAGTTGACAACTTATCCACTAACCAACAATTACTCGCTATTCCACACTAAATATTGATAATATTCTTAAAAAGGGACCTTACACTAGTTTCTCCAGATTACACTGAGGGTTCTTTAATCCATCAGAGAGCAGCTTCACTCCTGAATCCTGCAGGCTGTTGTTGCTGAAGTCCATCTGTCTCACTGTGCAGGAAGCCAAACTCAGAACGCTGGCTAAAGCTGAGCAGCTCTCCTTTGTTAGACTGCAGTTACTGATCCTAAATGTGCAACAGTGAGTTAGAAAATATACATGTTTTAACTTAAATTCACAGATTATATCAACAGTCTTCTGCAAAGGTCTGTGCACCCCTGGTCAAGTGACATGATTTGTTAATTTTTTAAAGGGAAAATAACTAGTTACTAAATTCAAGATTGGCCAGAAAAGTCAAATCTAGCATTTGGGCAGAAAAGTCCCCTTCTTCTCTTCTTCTTCCTCCCTACATTTTTTCTTCGCAGGACCCTCTCTGGCTCTGCCTTCCTCACTCTCTTATTGCCCTGTTTCTTTTCCATTTGGGCTTGCTCCCCCATTCTCCAGATAAATCACATCCTCCCAAATGTTTCTTATGCTGTAGCAGCTATCTGCCTCCTAATGGGGGCTTTAAGTACTTCTTTTTTCACAGAAGATCTGAGTGGATCTGCTCTGGAGGTGGTTAAGACCACATGTTTGCTGCACCTCCCCGTAATTTACAGCAACAAACTGACAGGTTTTTAAAAGAAAAAGGATCGGCCCTAAGAAATAAGTTACTTCCTTTTTGCATTATTAATGTGTTCCTCTTCTATTATAGTAATCCAGGGGAATAATCTCATGAACAAAGGCATCAAAGGAGAATAAGAGCTAAAGAGGTGGATCAGAATTGGCCAGAGAAGCAAACAAAGTTACATTATTCCTATATTAACTTGGCCAGAGTCCTAGAATGTATTGATCCTTGCAGGTGTCTCACTGTGTGTCACAACAGGATCATGCTGATTAGATTTCTATTCTATATCATGACATTAATACCTCTATGTTACACCACCAATTCATTATT
Source organism: Ancistrus triradiatus (assembly GCA_025084515.1). Lineage (NCBI taxonomy): Eukaryota > Metazoa > Chordata > Actinopteri > Siluriformes > Loricariidae > Ancistrus > Ancistrus triradiatus. The sequence continues at coordinate 13,483 of JAJAGP010006369.1, read as the reverse complement.
TTATGTTCTTAAAAACCCTGACACCCCTGTGTAAAAATCGTATGGTGATTTTCCACAAAGGATGAGCTTGAATGAGGAAAAGCAATTATTCCTATTGATTGAGAAAGGTAAGCCTCTTCAGTCCTGCCCCCAAGCCTTGGCTCCATCCATAAGCACTGAAAACGTTTAGTTTATAAGCTGTTCAGTGCTGAGAGTTTCAGACATTTCACCGTTCAAAAGTCACCAAAAGGGAGTGTGGGTAAAAGGAAAATGATGAGACATAGCTCAAGGTAGAACCTGGAAGTGAAGAGAAAGACAGTTTGAGCTTACCTCACGATAAATCTAGTTGGTCTTGTCCAATGCAGTGTTCATCTACCCAAGTCCTACAGAGTAACTGTATGTAAAGTTACCATAAGTCAGGTCTCTGCCTCAAGCTTTGTAGCTAGAAAATTGGAGCTCTTACTGGTGGCTAACAGTTTTTGAAAGGGTCCCCTATCTGGTCCCTGTCCATGCTGGTCACCTCACCATCAGGCTTCCTGAGCTCCAAACAGGCACAGGTCACTTAGCTCACCTGCCCAAAGCAAACCAAGTAACATTATGTGCTCAGCTAGGAGAGTTCTTCAGTGTTGTGTTCTGTAGTAGCTTCCATAGGCTTTTCCTGGCTCATGACCATAAAAACTACCTCATATCCTAATAGTTAGTCACCATACTATAGTCTAATACTATTATATCATATGCACACAACTGCCCACACAGAATCTGAACACGTCAGTCAGATGCACCTTTGTTCAGTGGATCAAGTTAACACTGGTTTTGTGTACTTGTGTTAATTAACAATTCCATTGCTTTATGAATATCTGAATATCAACTGCTGTGAGATATTTCTAACTTGCCTGGGGGTCCCTGACTGACTTTATGATCTCACATATCCGAGACAGAGAGGAGACTGGTTTAAAATAACAGTTTTACACAGTTTAAACAAGTGGCACTCCATTTATTCACTGAAATGTAATCCACTCCAAGGTTGAGGAACTGTTATACAAAAGAGGAGTGTGCATTGAGCCACCATGCACTGACGGTGAGTTGAATTGCTATGTGCATAAAGAATTAATTTAATGTATGATACGCACTGATTAAGTAGATCTTCGTAGTAGTAGGGACGAACAAGATTTAGCTCTAAAAGGATTTGCAAAGCATAAAAAACAAACAAACAAATGGGTACAATCACCCAGTGTGTTGGGTCTCGACACCAAACCTTACCCATGGAGTAAGAGGAAGCCTCTAGTTCAGCACCACAGGACCCAACTTCAAACTCTCTCCACACCCACTGTAACCAGACTGAGCTGCATAACCCCCCATTAGACTGGTGAGGAACACCAGCATCCCAGTTAGATCATAAACAGTAGTGTAAACAGTACAGCATCCCAAGACATCAACAACCATCGCTCAGGTAAACTGGTACCATCAAAAACCTTGAAAAACTGATGTACACATCCTGATGTACACAGAAATCCATTATCTGTGCCCCAGTATACAATTCATTTGTACATTCTTGCAGGGAAGTGAAGAACAAACTTTATTGATTTTTATAACACCAAATCAGTAAATGTTGGGACAGTACGGATATACTGTAATGATTATAAAAAAAAACACAAATACAATGTTTATTACATTTATTTTTCTTTCTCTTTCATTGCAGACGGTATGACCCTGAGATATTTCATGTTTCTTCAGGTCAATTTCATTTCATTTGTTAAAAATCAAAATGAAATGTGTGCCATATTTTTGGCCACGTGCGGGGGCATGTCCCAATACTTTTGGCTGCGTGTGGGGGGATGTCCCAATACTGTTGGCCGAGTGCGGGGGCGTGTCCCAATATTTTTGGCAGTGTGCGGGGGTGTGCCCTAATACTTTCACATGTGTTTCTATCAGCAGATGCAATAACCGGTCTCACTGAGGTGACATTCAGGTGATATTCTCTATTTTTTATTTGTTCTCTATTTTTTATTACTTCAAATCATCTTAGTCTATATAATTATTCTATTCTAAATTTAAATAGGGTATTATCTTTACATATACACTTCAATTATTGTATTTAACATCTAGGCTGCCCAAGGAGGATGGGTCCCTATTTGAGTCTTGGGTCCTCCCAAGGTTTCTTCCTATAAGGGAGTTTTTCCTTGCCACTGTCACCGCAGGCTTGCTCAACTAGGGCTTTGATCTAATATATTTGTAAAGCTGCTTTGAGACAATGCTGTGTTGTAAAAAGCGCTATATAAATAAATTTGACTTGACTTGACTTGACATCACCGATTCCAGTTACAGTTTGAGTTTGATCAGTTATGATTTGAAGCTGAACATTCCCTCAATGCATTTCTATGGGAGATTTGTCATGTTTAAACTTAAATCTATTAAAACAACAATAAATCGGACCTAGGGACTCAAAGCCATAGCGCCCCCCACAGAGCGATTCTCTACGTACCGGTGGTTGAACCGTGTCTGTACGCTAAACGGTTCGAGCCGTATTAATCACAGAAATGTGTGGAAGAACATCAGACTCAGCGGCTTTCACCAGGATGCTGCTTCTGTACCAAACCATGATTATAATCACCTGCTGACATCAGCTGTTTGAAGTCACTGCATTATTTAGTTTTATTTATTTATTTAGTAGTTCATTCATTACTAGCTCTCCCACCTTTCCTTTGATGTATTGCAGGAAAAAAAAAATACAAATATCTTTGGTACAAAGTGTCTGCATGAAATAAAAGTCCAGTATGTAAATGTAAGGAACACTGGTGTTTTATGCACGTTCCATCTGTCCCAGCAGTTTTTCTGTTAGGGTTTTGCCTGGGTTTCCGTTCCGTTTGTTCCCGTTTTGGTCATTTTCCTCCGGTCCCTTACCCTCGTTTCCGAGTGCGGTGTGTGGCATGTGGTGTTTCCTTCCACAGAGATCGATCGTTCCTCCACTCCTGCCTTCATCTCACACCTGGACCTCGTTCCTGATCATCACCGCACACTATTACTAGGACAAACGCGCAGATTATGTGCTATTTTATTTCTTGCTACTAGTTAGCTTATCAATCGGCTGTTTTAGCCGTAGCTTCTCTCTCTCCTCTCTCTCCTCTCTCTCTCTCTCTCTCACATGCTGATTTAGCTTTCGCTGTTCTCAGATTCCTAGTACTAGTTCCAGTCCCTTCTAGTTCGGCTTTCACACCGTTCTCTAGCTTTAGCTAGGCTTTGTGTTGCATCTTTTTGGCTCTCACACCACGTTTATTTTGGCCAGTACTCAGTTCTCTCCTCTCCATCAGCTCTCATCACCGGACACTCACCTGCACTCAGCTTCCCTGGTTGTCCTGGAAGTTACACCCTGCTGCCACCGCACTCGCCCTGGGTTTTCGTTTGCTCTTCGCCTCTCTGCTGCCAACCTCCTGGACTCTCACCCTCGCTCACCTACCAGTATGTCACGCTTCTGTTTAATAAACCTCACTATTTTGTCTTTACGTCATGGCCACTTGGCCAGTGGGATATTGGATCCCACATAACATTTTCTGATATGGGGTTGTATTTGCTGGCGGTCCCTGTCTGTCAGTTTTGACTTTAGCCCACAATTCTGAGAAGAATTACCTGGGGACTGGGATTTGCCACTGCTGGTGGACCCTTATGCTTTAATACACCTGCAAACTCAGCTACTTCCTTCACATTCTGGCCTTTGGCACGTCCAAATGCAGTCACTCCTTTTTGCCATTCATCATCTGCTTTGTGACCCATTGAGAGAAATTACTGTAGTCACTGTCTCACACCCTCTCGTCTGCCTTATTGTTTTTCCCATCCTGTCTCTTGTTCTTTAAATCACCCTGTTCCCCACACCTCTTGGCTTTTATCCTCTCTCCCTTCACCTTTTTTTGTATATTCTATCCATCAACATCCTTGGTCTACATCACACCTCTTCCACCAGCATCTGACTATCACACCCCTTTCACCCCTATCACTACCCCACCTCTATCTCTTACCCCCTTCCTGTCAAACCTAGGGTACATAAAGCTTTCTAAGAAGTATGTATTTCAGAATGATGGTCTACGCTGCTGTACCCATACATGACTCTCTGTACTGTATGTGTAAATAAACTCCTATGCTGATGGTCCCTTCTCCTGAATTCTGAGAAGCTGAATTTCTAACACCATTTTCCACACATCGACCGGCACATTCATTGTACTCCATCACCTCTTCTCAATCTATGCTTCCCATCACCCACCCTGCAGGTATTTACAGTCCCATCATCCTCATGTACCGCCATCTGCAGGAGCCTGAAGTTACTACCACCTTCAACACACTGTGTCAGGGGCCTCGTTCCCGCTCATCACCGCACACTATTACTAGGACAGCGCCAGATTATTCTCTGTTTCATCCAGTACTGGCTGTGCTATTTTTATTTTTTTGCTATTAATTAGCTTCTCTATCTCGCTCTCGCTCTCTCTATGCTGATTTAGCTTTCGCTGTTCTCAGAGATTCCTAGAACTAGTTCCAGTCCGTTCTAGTTCAGCTTTCACGCCGTTCTCTAGCTTTAGCCTTTCGTGTTGCATCTTTTTGGCCCTCACACCCTCCGGGTATTTACAGCCCCATCATCCTCATGTACCGCCATCTGCAGGAGCCTGAAGTTACTACCACCTTCAACACACTATGACTCAGGTGATTTTTTTTTTGGCCATGTTTTTGTCATCAACCTCAGTTTACATGATGTCATGTACACAGTGTGTATGCTGTTGTTCAACATGTAATATTGGGCAGAATGCAGCAGTATCTAAGAAGGCTAAAAATAACTTATATAGCCCTTTGTTAAATCATTGATGAAATCACATATGGTTTAAAAACTCAGTACATGTGGATAAGGAAATAAAACCTGTGAAACTGTCACTATAAAAGGGTTAGTAATGGAATGACACAGCCATTTCTAATCTACTAACAAAGAGGCAGATACAGTAGAGCACTTACCTAACTGTAGTGAGTGTGCAGTGTGAATCCTGCAGTAGAGCACAGAGCTTCTCCACTCCTGGATCTCCTACTGGATTATGGCTCAGATCCAGCTCTTTCAGGAGTAACGGGTTTGTATGAACAACTGAATTCAGCCATTCACACGCTTCCTGTGCTGCAGGGCTTTTACACAAACTGCAAAGAAATTATACTTATTTAAATGGTTTGATCTTATTGTAGCTTCCAGGTAGGGATGGACAATATGGTGATTTAGATAGTAAATACAGTGGTGTGAAAAAGTGTTTGCCCCCTTCCTGATTTCATATTTTTTGCATGTTTGTCACACTTAAGTGTTTCACAACATCACACCAATTTAAATATTAGTCAAAGATAACATAAGTAAACACAAAGTGCAGCTTTTAAATGAAAAAATCCAAACCTACATGGCCCTGTGTGAAAAAGTGATTGCCCCCTAAACCTAATAACTGGTTGGACCACCCTTAGCAACAACAACTGCTACCAAGTGTTAGCCATAACTTGCAATGAGTCTTTTACAGCGTTGTGGAGGAGTTTCATCTCTGCAGAATTGTTGTAATTCAGTTAGGTCTACAGGAGGTTGCTTCTAAAGTTATCCAAGCCGGGTGACTGCATGATTTCTCCAGCTGTATCCAATACTGTATTGTTCTAATATTACTGGCCAGTAATAAAACATGGAGTTAGGGAGAGCTAGACCTCCTAGGGACTTAGGTTTTTGCTAAATATTTTTCACAATTCTGGGAGTCTTCTTGTTCCAGATAAATTCCAGAATGAGACTGTCGATTTTTCGGAAAAACTACTGAGGGAGGAAGATGGGCAAAGACTGGAAAAAATACAAGAATTTAGGGAGGGAGTGCTTTATAAGTTTTACAAACTGATGTGACTCTATTCACTGATCCTACTTATGTTTATCCTGACACACAGGATCCAAACAATAATATCCCAGAATGGTGGGACTTGGCAACGCAGTAACACAGAAGCCGGACACTGAGAAATAATCATTAGTTATAAGGAACTTGTTTGGATTTTACAAAGCAGTTGTTTGTAAAGCATTTCAAAGACAACCATATCAAAAATTATTATTATTATTATTATTATTGGACACCTGTAACATGATGCTAAAACAATATTATGGTTCATGGTGCAGCCTAAAATAATCCTGATATGAGATGTTTGTCAGATTGCCCACCCTAAGTTCAGGGTAATGAATCAGGGGGCCATGAAGCCGGTTTTTATTTTGTATCTTACAGGTAGTCATTTTGTCTAAAAAAAATAAAAATAAAAATCATTAATTAGATTAGATTTTCCTGACGTCTTTGAACTCTCTGGAGAGTCCAGAGTGTGATGTAATGATTTCTGGAGGTTTTGATTGAGGATGTAATGAAACCCCTGATATGGTAAATAACCCGAAATAACCCTGTCTCTGAGCTGTTGCTTTGGAATGACCCTGGTTGTAAATGAAACACAAACACTAACACAGGAAATGCTTCTGTTCTTACAATGTCAAAAAATATGAGTTTCAGTTTAGTCTCTGTTTTGTGTAAAACATCTGGCCCCAGCTGTGTACAGAATAACTGTGTGTGCTGCTGTAGAGGAATCTGTACCTTGAGGTTACACTTTGGTAGTGAATCAGTCAGCTTCTTTCACTCCTGATTCTCCAGGATCATTCCCTCTGAGATCCAGCTCCATCAGCTGTGATGAGGATGAGTTTGATCTCAGAGCTTCAGCCAGAGCTACATATCCTCCCTCAGTGATCTTACACTCTGATAATCTGGAGAACATGGTTAGGAATCATAAACAATATGATGGAAAGTTTATGTTCTTTAAAACAGCAAGTGGTCAGAAGATAAAGAAAACCAACAATGTGTTTAAATAACTAATGAATTATCCACTACAGGATAAAATGCCCACACTTATGCTGCATTAATAAGGAGTTACTGCTATAAGAGCTCTCCTGCTTCAGCTCTGATCTGGATTTCAGGACATGGTTATTTATTGTTCTAATTTAGCATAAATCTGAGCTAAATCATCATCAGTTAAACAAAAGTCATAAAAGTAAATGAAAACCGATTAAACACATGAGATTAAAATATTATACTTGGTCATGTGTTTATTGAGGAAAATGATCTAATATTAAATATCTGTGAGTGGTAAAAGTATGTGAACCTCTAGGATTAGTAGTTGATCTGAAGTTGAAATTAGAGTCAGGTGTTTCAATCAATGGGATGATCAATCAGGTGTGAGAACGGGGAAAGAAGAATAATGGTTTTAGGAACGGCCCAAGTCAATGTCCGGACCTTAATTCAATAGGAATGTTGTGGAAGGACCTGAAGTTAGCAGCTAGTATGAGGAAACACACCAACATCCCAGAAGTTAAGCTGTTCTGTATGAAAAGTCCTCCAAGATGATGTGCAGGACTGATCCACCTTATCTACTTTTAGGACTTGTGTGGAAAAGGGTTCACAAATTTTCAAGCACCACTGCATATACATAAGAGAGTTGGTGAGGGAGGTCCTTGTTGGACTGATGATGCTGGTGAGTTCTGGCTCCTATTTTCAGTTCATCCTAAACGTTTTGGATGGGGTTCAGGTCAGTACTCAGCACAGTCCAGTTCTTCCACATGACTCCAAAATCAAACCCTTTTTATGGAGCATGTTCTGTACTTGAGCTAGATCACACTCTGTGATGTTCATCTGTCCTTCCTTGGAAACCAAGTGGTGCAGCGCTCAAACCATCCATTACAGAACCAGATATTTATTCTGTGTTATTCTTCCTCTCCATGACTTTCACACTCTGGTGCAGGGGAGAGCTGCATCATCCTGCCATCGTGCAAATCCCACATTCCTCCATCCAGACTGAAAGATGGGGAAGTGTGTGTAGAAGCTCCAGAGCCGGCTCTGGTTCTAGGTCAGGGAAACCTGATCCCTGGTGTGGTTCCAGTTCTTCTGAGAGGTTGTGTATCTTCATGATGAGCTGTTGTTGCTCCATGATGTTCCACTTCATAATATGGTGATTGGAGCAGATTTACCAGGGAACAATTTTGATGCAACGACAGGCTGAAATGTTTCATTCCAGTGAGGGGAACAAGACATTATGTGTGTGTGACGAGTGTGCGTGTGTGGGTGTGTGGGTGTGGGTGTGTGTGGTGTGTGTGGGTGGTGTGTGTGTGTGTGGTGAACTGATTGCTGTTAGATTTTATGTACATGATAGTTGTGGATGGAATCACTGAAAATCTCTCATTAACCCACAGGTTTATGGCTTTGCGTTGAATCTTATTTCTTTATATTGGTTTCTATGGAGAATTCTCACCTCAGGATCTCTAAAGCCTACACTTCCTGGTTTTTCAGTAGATGACAGAGCTCCATCACTCCTGAGTTCTGAAGCTGGTTCTCACTCATATCCAGCTCTCTGATGTGGGATGGATTAGAATGTAAAGATGATCCCAAAGCAGAACAGTCCATCTCTGTAAGCCCATTGTTCTTTAACCTGTGGATTATAAAGGATCATATTATTATTTATTCTACACCATGACTGTACTGTACTGAGTGTGTGCATACACAGACATTACTAAAGTCCATCTTACTGTCACACACAGGTTATCTCATCACAACAGTGTGTCATGCTCTGGGATAGATCAGATAAGAGTGTACAATGGGCACGTGGGTCCAGCCGTTCATGTGGAGGTTAATCTACTGCATAACTCTGACCTAAACTTCATGATGGACCAGGTGATTTTATCAGGGTAAAATGAATCCATAACACACACCATAGCTTCTGAGCTCTGCAGTGTGGATCCTGCAGTAAAGCAGAAAGCTCTTTCACTTTCCCTCGTATCTTCTCACTCAGATCCAGTTCTGTCTGCAGTAACGGGTTTATATCCAGAGATTGATCCAGATATTCAGAGGCTTTTTCTGCTTCAGCACTCTTCAGAAACCTGCAGAGAGAAAAACATATAGAAATAGACTGAATAAATTTATTCTTCAGAATCATTTCACCTTTCTCCATGTTTATTTTGCAAACCTCCTGCTACAGGTAACAGGTTATGTTAGAGGATAAAAAGCTTTTATATTTGTATAGAACTAATAAACATATTATACAAATAAATATTCTTATTAATCCATTCTCTGTGTTCAGTGTACAGTGTGAGATCAAAGTTTGGTCCATTTTTATGGTGCTGGACCAAACTATTATATCAGATGTAGATAAGTCATTTAAAGCTCACTGTGGTCCCACACATGTTAGGGGTGTATGTGGTGCTCACCTGAGTTTCTGCAGTTTATTGTTTGGATCCTGCAGTAGATCGGTGAGCAGCTTCACTCCTGATTCTCCAGGATCGTTCCCTCTGAGATCCAGCTCCATCAGCTGTGATGAGGATGAGTTTGATCTCAGAGCTTCAGCCAGAGCTACATATCCTCCCTCAGTGATCTTACACTCTGATAATCTGGAATAAGAAACAAAACTTGGTAATAATGGGCTGTACATGTTAAACTTGTAATGTTATTCAGTATTTTATGTGAATTGGTTTTATAGTTGCTTCATCACTCATCCATTCATTCAGTGCAACATATTAGAACGCACACGCACCCATACCCACACACACACACACACACACATACACACACACCCCCACCCACACACACACACACACACACACACACACACACACACACACACACACACACCACAGGACACCCCACACACCCGCACAACAAACACACACACAACACAAACAAACACACACACACACACACACACACACACACAACACACCCGCACACACGACACCACACACACACACACACACACACACACACACCCACACCACACAACCACACACACACACACACACACACCTTACCTGAGTATCTGCAGGTGACCAGCGTGGATCCTTCAGGCCTACAGATAACTGCTGGACTCCTGAATTCTGTAGGTGTTTTCACTCAGGGTCCAGCTCAGTAAGAAAACAGGCTGATCCCAGAACTGTAGCTAAATCCAAACAGCTTTCCCCATTTAAATCACATTTATTAAGCCTAAAAAAACCAAAAATGGACACAGATGTTATATCCATGGAGTCTCTGATGGTGAATTATAACTAATAAAATAAATATCATTACATAATCTCCTCACCTGAGTGTTTTAGCTCTGCAGTGTGGAATCCCCCTGCAGGAAAGCAAAAGCTGATTTAATCTTACATTTCCTTGTATCTTCTCACTCAGATCCAGTTCTGGTAAGAGTAATGGGTTTGTATTTAGAAACTTGAGGTAAACTTGATGAAAAGCTGCTTCTGCTTCATCACTCTTCAGCAACCTAAAGACAGAAAGAAGAGTATGATTATATTTCTTACACTCAGCAACATATAAGTCATTACAAACTGTGCAACAGCAAATTTGTGTGCTGTTAATTTCTCTTATAAAACATTTATTTCTTCAGATGAATTATTTGTTATTTAAAGACATTTTCACCACCTGAATTGCTCACAGTTTATTGTTTGGATTCCTGCAGTAAATCGGTGAGCAGCTTCACTCCTGATTCTCCAGGATCGTTCCCTCTGATCTGAGATCCAGCTCCATCAAGCCGTGATGAGGATGAGTTTGATCTCAGAGCTTCAGCCAGAGCTACATATCCTCCCTCAGTGATCTTTACACTCTGATAACATCTGGAGAACATGGTTAGGAATCATAAACAATATGATGGAAAGTTTATGTTCTTTAAAACAGCAAGTGGTCAGAAGATAAAGAAAACCAACAATGTGTTTAAATAACTAATGAATTATCCACTACGGGATAAAATGCTCACACTTATGCTGCATTAATAAGGAGTTACTGCTATAAGAGCTCTCCTGCTTCAGCTCTGATCTGCATTTTAGGACATGATTTATATATATTTTTCTACTTTTGCATAAATCTGAGCTAAATCATCATCAATTAAACAAAAGTCCTAAAAGTAGATGAAAACCGATTAAACACATGAGATTAAAATATTATACTTGGTCATGTATTAATTGAGGAAAATGATCTAATATTAAATATCTGTGAGTGGTAAAAGTATGTGGACCTCTAGGATTAGCGGTTAATCTGAAGTTGAAATTAGAGTCAGGTGTTTCAATCAAAGGGATGATCAATCAGGTGTGAGAACGGAGAAAGAAGAATAATGGTTTAGGAACGGCCCAAGTCAATGTCCGGACCTTAATTCAATAGAAATGTTGTGGAAGGACCTGAAGTTAGCAGCTTATTGACAGGGGTCGCTCTCTGGCCGCTGGTGGCCAGTGTTGACTACTCACGGCAGCTTGTGCTCCCCCAGCTTACTGGGGATTCCGCTAAGCTAACACTAGAGGCCAGTGTCGGCTTAGTTATCGTTTTGGATCCCCACATACCAGCGCAATCATGTTGGCACGACTGATTGGCGACGTGATTGCGTTGTGATTGCCTGCGCCTGTCAGTGGTGCTATTTAAGAGCACTCTCTGCCACTGACAGGCGCCGCATCCTCTCATACTGCTCGCACGCTTTATGTACGCTCTGTGCATGAGGCATCACTCGTCTTATCCCTTTTCCCGTAATCGCGCCGGTTGTAAGGAAAATGGTACGACCCATCTTGCTTAGAAGGTGGGCTGAGTAGAGCCCAACGCTCCAGGTAAGGTGTTAGGGATTAGTTGCTAGGCAAAGGAAATCTCTTCACCGGCTCGAGGCTCCTCTCCCACTTTTCTGCCTTCCGGACGCTCAGCGTGAGCGATCCCCTCACTGTAACGTTACCCGCGTCAGCCTCATGCTCCCTTAGTACAGAGAGAACCGTGAGAAGCTCTTCGCGGGCGTTCAGCATGGACTCGTGCTCCGATAGTGCAAGGCCGTGAGTATCCTTCACGGATTCCCCAGCGTGAGTGATTTCCTCGCTGTAACGCTACCCGCCCTGCTTACGCAATACGCAAGTGCACTCCCCGGTGCACCTTGGCATTCTCCGGTGCAGCCAAGCTCTAGCGGACAGAGCTCAGTCCTGAAACGCTCGTATCTGACCTGCACATGCGTGGACCGCTGAATGTGCTCCATGCTTTTCCCTCTAGTCAAGTATCGCTGTAAATGTTGCCAGCGCAGTTGCCACACAGCGCAGGTGCAACCCCAGCGCACCTCGGCATTCTCCGGCACAGCCGAGCTCTAGAGAGCAGAGCTCGGTCCTGAGACACTTGGATCCGATCTGCGCATGCGCGGACCGCTATTAGGACCGCTCTCATCTTATAAATAGCAATTTAAACACGTTCGTTTTCTTCAGTTTACCTTTTGTTCCCGTTATAGTTTTTAGACGATGTAAACCTTATTTTGAGTCCGCTTGAGGCGGTTCCTTTGTCCGCCGTCAGGTTTATCTGCTCTTTCCCCTGGGGTCCTAGTGTCCGGCGCCATGGCAAGTTGTGATTACACTCACCTCTGACACTAGAGATTGGGGGTCAGTGCCCCGTGCCCCGCATTAACGGCGAGCCCGTTAATTATTTTCATTTTGGTTCACTAATTCCATCTGGAGCTAACTGCACTTGGGTCCTAAATAGGATAAATTAAAGTATTTAAAATATACTTTATTCTTAATGGTTCGACAGCTTTAAGCAACATGGCGAATCGTAACAGAAGGATGCGGCCAGATCAGGACCCAGCGTTAGCTCCTGGGACTTCCTTCAGGAATGTACTTGGGATCAGGGTTTGACCCCGTTGAAGCTCCCAACCTTCCCAGGCTGGAGAATTCCCTCCATGCTAGATCTCCACTACCCGTGCCGCCCCGTGTGTTTGAAATTACCCAGGGTAGCCGGTCCGTGGCTGAGTATGTGGAGGAATTCTGTGCTGCAGCCAGTGAAAGCGGTTTTGATGACCTGCTGATCATGGCTGTTTTTGAGAGGGGTCTTGATGATGGTCTGGATAATAAACTTTTGCCATTTCTCCCCAACGCCTCCCTGGCTGCCATGTGCGACCTGGCCATTAGCACAGATGCGTTGATAACATCTAAGAGCAGGACAGTTGAGGCGTGGTCGCTCTCCCAGCTATCACCCTCCTTCACATGTCCGCCCAGCCCCGTATGTGAGCTTGCCGTGCTTGCAAGCTCCATACTTGGGCTTGCCGCATCCATAAGCTCCGTATTTAAGCGTTTAGTGCTGGCTAGCCCCGTACAAGAGCACGCCACTAACATAAGCTCCGCATCTGAGTGCTAAGCTCCATGCCTGAGCATTTAGCGCCGCCTAGCTCTGAATCTGAGCAATTAAGCTCCTTTCCCAAGCTCGCCGCGCCCGTTAGCCTCACATTTGGGCATTTAGCGCCTCCCAGCACTGCAACTGAGCACACTGCGGCAATCTCAGTGTCACCACCGCCGCTGAACGCTGAGAGAACGCTGAGAGAACGCTGAGAGAACTGACGCGAGGATTGCGAGGATCTGGCAACCCAGACTGATCCGCAGTTGCACACAGGACGCCGTTTCGTAGCTGCTAGCAGCTTATTTACCTTTGATGTATTTTAATTCCCGATCGCATCT
>JAJAGP010006368.1:0-22360 GCA_025084515.1 Ancistrus triradiatus | reverse complement strand
TGTTCCTGTCAAAGTCAGATTTATTTCTATAACACTTTTTCACCATGAAGCATTGTCTCAAATCAGCTTTACAATTTTATATGATCTCCTATTATCTAAGCCCAAGCCCAAATTGAGCAAGCCTAGGTTGACAGCAGCAAGAAAAAACTCCCTAAACATTATAAAGAAGAAACCTTGGAAGGACCAAGACTCAAAGAGGGATGCAACCTTCTTGGGTCCTTATATGATAAATGTAAGAATTAAACTAAGCTTGGTAAGTGACATGTTTATAGTAATAGATTAAATAAACTGAAGCTAAAAAAGAAAACATATATTTTTTTAAATATAGTAATTAAAATAATATTAACATAAAATAAAATAATATATAGACTAATGAATTATAGCGATTGTAATATTATGAAATGTATAATAAAAATAAATAATATAAAACTACAACATATAGGACAATAGTGTAAATGAATTTTCACTTATTTGATAAGCTGTGAGTATATTTATGGGTAAGACAAAGCTACTGGGTACAAGTGGTAGAAATGACGTTCTTTCGCAGGTTTGCGCCTACTTTCCATGACACGGTGAGGAGTATGTCAATCCCATGAAGCCTTGTATTAGTACACTGCTCCTTTGCATAAAGAGGAGCCAGTTGATTTGGCCTTCTCACAAAACTGAATCTGGTTGGTTCCCCCTAGAGTCATTCCATTTCCTCTGGACCGCGAACCCAGGGCAGGCCTATGACCCATTTGAGGATTTTTTTTCCTCACAGCTGGATTTTAAACAACTTTGGATCACAGAAGGAGGAAGGGGCAATCTGTGGCCTTGGATGACAATTTTTTAGCAAATATTACAGCTGACAATTTTAGAGTGTTTGCCACCGTGACCCTCACCAGGAGTGGTGGATGGAAACAGAAACTAAGGCCCATGATACCAAAAATAAACACAGAAATATTTAGAATGACATTCAATAATAAGAATGACCTATTTAAGGCTTTAACGCAGACCTCATACCTTGCAGTAGTTGAAACAGTTGTTTAATACGGAATTAGCCTGCCCTTCAGTGGACAAACTGCCTTCAGTTAGAGCCAAAAATCTCATCAGTCTCATCAGTCCAGAACACCAGCTGCCATTGTACTGCATCTCAGTCGTTTGGTGTTTGTGCATAGGTGAGTGGTTTGGCTTTGTTTCTCCATTGTTCTTAGTTGCAACTTCCATGTAGAGGACTTTTGACAAGAACTGTACTGTAGATGGGTGCACAGTGGTACCTCGATTCTACTTGTTAATTCGCTCGAAGGCTTGTGGAGACCCAAAAACAAGAGTATTGTTAACCATCCTTATTGTTTAAAACGCTTATACATTAACCTACAGTTGGCCAAAATCACTAACACTAAGCTTATTTTACAACAAAGTCTTGAAAATCTCATGTAATTTAGTGAGTAACAGACAGACAGACAGACAGACAGACAGATAGATAGATAGATAGATAGATAGATGCTTTATTGATTCCAAAGAGAAATTAAAGGCATCCAATAGCTATTCCAACAAGGGCCAGAAGGTACAGAATATAAAAAACAAGGAATAGAATATACAGAATAAAAAAGTCTCACACTTTGTTGGAGTGATGACAATAGTACAGTTAACCAGTGTAAACAGTGGAGTGCATAGACACAGTTATACAATTGACAATGCAAATATGCAATAAAATAATAAACAGTACTATTTACATGTATAAACTATATTCATGTATAGACTGTATAAGACATTTACATTTACAGCATTTAGCAGACACCCTTATCCAGAGCGACTTACAATTGATACAGTCTTACAATCCAAGCAGTTGTGGGTTAAGGGCCTTGCTCAAGGACCAAACAGTGGCAGCTTGGCAGAGGTGGGATTTGAACCCTGGACCTTTTGGTCCATAGTCCAGTACCTTAACCGCTAGGCTACCACAGTCCTAATAGGCATAGCATAGGCATACGATGTACAGTCTTAATAGGCATAATAGGCATAGTGTGATTACTTGATTGATAGTGTGATAGGCAACAGTGAAGTTATATATAACATACAGTTATACAGACAAATCATGTAATAAATATATGATAAAGTCTGATGACTGATAACCAGTATAGAGAACTGGAGTATAACAGTGTCTAATAAAGTAGAAGTAAAAGCAAAAAACTTACTCTGCTGGTGAACTCAGGGTGCTAACTGCTATGCTAAACTAAAGCTAAGTTAAAGTGATTAAGTGGATTCAGTTTTCTTTTCGGTTGGCTGTAATCTGCGACATTTTTAGGACCCACGGGGAGAGAAGTGATTAAGCTTGATCACTAAACTTATAAGGGGTTTTGAAGAAGTCAGAATGGGGTAGGTATTTCTCCATTAGAAATAATGGATGTAGGGATTCCCTTTCGAAATATTTCCAGGAACGACGTACAGTCACGTAACATGGTTTGACTTAGTAAAATTGAGAAAGTAATCCACCAACATGATTAGTTTCTTATTCTTAACCACTGTTAATGATGTGTTATGAATGTTTCAGCAATGTGGACATGATAACTTTGCTCAAAAAGATACCCTAGTCTTTTACTGTTTATAGTACACAGACTTGTGCTTAAAACAAAGATCATCTGTGTAAATCTATAGTGCACAAAGTGCTTAGTTAACAGTAAATGATATGATATGGCTGCCCAAAGTCTTTTTTCTCTGAATGAGAGGGAGGTCATATATTTAACCTACTGCCCTTGGTTAACTTTTTCCATTAATAATCTCTGCTGGTAACAGAGGAAAAACTGTTGAAAGTAGGACACAATTAATATGTTGCAAATTACAAATAATAATAATAATATGAGAAATCAGTATGGCAATTGCATCCAGATTCCACTATATTTTATCCAATATTCAAAATTGTGCTTTAGCATATAGAGTAGCTGTAGTGAAGACACCATATTGTTGTCGCTAAAAAAACACAGGTGTTATTACAACTATAGTCCTTGACTTTTTCTGTCTTCTTCAAGTGGCACTTGCTATGAAAAACCAAGCTGTTCTCTTTGCCTCCATTTCCTTCTTTCTTTTCTGTCATTTCACTTTCTCTGTTGGACTCACCCTACCCCTCCTCCTTGACAAGTTTGACAAGTTACACTCTGCTTTGGTTTCAGCACCTGTCAGTCTAATACATCCTTCTGGCTCGAGGCACGCCCGCCATATGCTGCTTTTTAAATAAATCAATGACATGGTTTCATTTGTCTAGCTGATTGATCTGTGGTGCTGTTTTAATATTGTTTGATTTCAGATCCGATTTTATTCTTGAACACATTGAATTTACTGCACAACTGAAAGTTAATTCATGGGCACCCCCTCTATATTAGCTATATAGAAAGTCAACTGATCTGACCAGCATTGCCCATGAATGTGTATGTAGTCCTACTGTTCTCTCTTTATGTGGACTAGATGTTCCAATGATGATAGTGTGTCTAAAAAATGTATATTTTTTAGGGACGTTTTGAAAAATTAAAAGAACCAAAAGGACTTCCTGTTGTTTCTTAGGTTTAGGATTAGGGTTAGGTGTTGTAATGCATAACATTATTTAGCTACAGTAATTACAATTTCAAATTTCAAAAGTATTGGGGTAATGCCTTAGGAGAATTGTATATATTTGTCAGCTCAATCAGGATGTCCTTTTGTGTTCTGTTATGGCTTTGCAGACAATCACACCCCTCTCCACTCCCCTGGGTGTCTATAGAGTGGGGTGGCAGATGGAGCTGATCTCAAGGGACACTTCCAAAACAAAACCAAATAAAACAAAACAAACACACACGCGCACATACATACACGCACACATGCACATGCATGCCCACGCGTGCGCACACACACACATATGCACCTCATATTAATACAAAGCAAGTTTTGCACATATTTGTGTAATTTGTTATTCAATATATCTATTAAATTAAATGAAACTGTGTTAAGAAATACTCTTGCATACTCAATACTTTATTACTTTGAGGATACCATTTCAATATACTCTGGCATCAGCAGCAAAATGGAAATATCATCAGTTTGTGAACGCTTTGGAATTACCTGAACTTATGCATATTTATAAAATGTGGCCTGGTCTTTACCCAAGACATAAAGAAAAATGCATTCTCTACCTAACAGTTACACAGATGCAGCTGCACTTTTTATAGTCCCTTTCACACAGAGAAAATTTATTTATTACTGAGCTACTTTTAATGATTTGGCATTGTATAATTCAGACATACAGATTTGACATGATGCACCCTATCATGTGGAAAAACCCAATAATAACAATATGATATAGAACAATTCACACATAATATATTTGGCTAAATGTGTATATAAAACACTTCAACTGTAACAACGAAGATTATACATGATTCTGCATTACAACATTCCCAAAAGGAACCAAAGGACCCTTCACTGCTAAATCAACCCATATTAATGGACATTTCTCTACTCTGACATTGCCATAATCGCCCTTATTTTTACCATCTAACTGCTTAGTCCACCTTTTTATCCCTGTTATAGTACAGTCTAAGTACAGTTTAATATTGCTGTACAGCCACCCTTTCTCTCTCTCTCTCTCTCTCTCTCTCTCTCTCTCTCTCTCTCTCTCTCTCTCTCTCTCTCTCTCTCTCTCTGTCTCTGTCTCTCTCTGTCTCTCTCTCTCTCTCTCTGTCTCTCTGTCTCTCTCTCACTCTCTCTTGCACGTCCTTTTTCTCTTT
The DNA here is from genome assembly GCA_025084515.1 of Ancistrus triradiatus. NCBI lineage: Eukaryota > Metazoa > Chordata > Actinopteri > Siluriformes > Loricariidae > Ancistrus > Ancistrus triradiatus. The sequence continues at coordinate 17,627 of JAJAGP010006368.1, read as the reverse complement.
CTTCCCTTCCCTTTCTTCCATTTTGGTTATATGTCTAGGTGTGTAGATCGTGTCCTGAAATGCATTTTACTAGGGATTTAACATGGGGGACTTCATTGAGATGAGTAGAATTTTGGCAGTGTTATTATGTTGCCTGCCATAATTATACTCCCCAATCTGATCTCAGGTCTGATTAATATCTCTTTTATTTTGGACACCTGTCTAGGTGTGTAGATTGTGTCTTGAAATGCATTTTACTAGGGGATCAACATAGAGGATTTTATTGGGGGGATTAGAATATTTGGCAGTGTTACTGATATACAATAATCTTTGTTACAATATTTTTTTCTGAAATGTAGTATAGCATTAATATTGTCACGTATTGCCCAGAACTTGGGCTTGCGATTTCCCTCTGGACAATCCGGACAATGACATTTGCTGTGCTCCGCCGGACTGTGGAGCACCCGAAGGAGAAGTTAGGGCCCTGGATAGGATTACTTTCAGGTGTTGGACACTGTATTTAGGCAGGGCCCTAGCTCTCCCACATCGCGGGGTATTGTTTTGGTCACAGACCTTTGACTGTTGCAGCGTTTGGCAGATATCTTTTGCGTCCATGACTCGTGTTTGCCTGTGCTACTACTCCAAGGAAGTATGTCATTGTCTTGCGGTAAGCTCGCTTACATTTGTGCATTACAGTCAAGCCCACTTATGTGTTTGTGCCTCGCGGTGAAGCCCGCTTATGTGTTTGTGCCTCACGGTGAAGCCTGCTTATGTCTGTTACATTATGATAGCCTTTGTTTTGTCTACGTTTGCTCCGTGGTTCCTTTGTTTTAGATAAATAAAAGCATGATTATTCATATTGAACCTGTGCATGTCTCCGTTCCTCCCGTAAGGACCTGTCGTGACACTAGGGAGGCGGCAGGTTCTCGGGCTACCCCGGTGGGAACAACATGGGCTGAGCTGCTGGAAAAATTTGATGGTAACTCTCGTCAATGCAGCAAATTTTTCCGGCAGTGCTCAGCCTACTTGCGGCAGTTTCCCCATTACACGGATTTAGAACACCTGTTTTTTTATAGCTGGCGCCTCACCGGAAAAACCATGCCACTGGGTGGATACAAACTGGCCTACGCTCATGTTGGGGACCAGTGACCAGCTATTAGAGAAGTTGTGGAAGCGATACGGTCTACTCGTGGAAAATAAGCTGGAGTTCTCCAACCGCCCACGCTTGCACCTGTTTGCTGCAAATCTGTTGGATCCCCAGCTTACCAGCAGCCGGGAGGTACAGACCAAACGTCAGTTAGCATGTTATAGCCCTAAATTGGAGCATTTTACTCCTTATCTGAACACGCCACCCTTGTAAGCTCCATAGGTAAGCGGATAGTGCCCCGTAGCTCAGTACCTGAGCAGTTTGAGCTTAGGGCCCTCTAGCCCTGTATTTGAATACGCTAGCTCCGTACCTGGGCCGATAGTGACTTGTAGTCTTATGTCTGAACATGATAGCTCCGTACTTGAGCCGAGAGCGTGCTGTAGTCTTAATTTTGAACATGCTAGCTCTGTACTTGAGCCGATAGCATCCAGTAGTCTTGTATCTAAACACATTAGCTCCATACTTGAGCCGATAGCGTCTTGTAGTCTTGTTTCTGAACATGCTAGCTCCGTACTTGAGATGATAGCATCTCGTAGTCTTGTTTCTGAATACGCTAGCTCTGTACCTGAGCCGATAGCGTCTCGTAGTCTTATGTCTGAACACGATAGCTCCGAACTTGAGCCGAGAGCGTGCCGTAGTCTTAATTTTGAACACGCTAGCTCTGTACTTGAGCCGATAGCATCCTGTAGTCTTGTATCTAAACACATTAGCTCCATACTTGAGCCGATAGCGTCTTGTAGTCTTGTTTCTGAACATGCTAGCTCCGTACTTGAGCTGATAGCGTCTCGTAGTCTTGTTTCTGAATACGCTAGCTCCGTACTTGAGCTGATAGCGTCTCGTAGTCTTGTTTCTGAACACGCTAGCTCCGTACTTGAGCCGATAGCATCTAATAACCCTGTATTTGAGCACGCTAGCTCAGTACTTGAGTTGATAGCACCCAGTAGCTCAGCCTTTAAGGGCATTCACTCTGCTGTTGAACCAGTTAGTCTTGTGTCTGAAAATGCTAGCTCTGTACCTGAGCCAAGAGCGTCCCTTAGCCTTGTGTTTGAACACGCTAGCTCAGTACTTGAGCCAAGAGCGTCATGTAGTTCTGTGTCTGAAAACGCTAGCTCTATACTTGAGCCGATAGCACCCAGTAGTCTTGCGTCTGGACACGCTAGCTCAGTACTTGAGCCGAGGAAGTCCCATAGACCTGTATTTGAGCACTCTAGCTCAATATGTGATCCGATAGCGTTCTGTAGCCTTGTGTCTGAACACGCTAGCTCAATACGTGGGCCAATTGCATCCCGTAGTCCCGTGTCTGAACACGCTAGCTCCGTAGTTGAGCCGATAGCGTCCCGTAGTCTTGAGTCTGAACATGCTAGCTCAACACTTGAACCGATAGCGTCCCGTAGTTTTCTGTCTGAAAATTCTAGCTCAATACTTGATCTGATAGCACCCCGTTCTGTCTCTGAACATGATAGCTTAATACCTGACTCGTTAGCCACGCATAGTTTTGTTTGTGAGCGCATAGGACCTTCTGGTTTCGTATCCAAGCATATTAATGCTAAGTCTGAGTTTGCTGATTCTGAGTCGGAAGCATATAGTGCTGTATCTGAGTGTTTTGCACCTTCTAGTTTTGTATCTGAGCGTGTTGATGCCATGTCTAAGTTCACGGATCCCGAGTCTGAATCGGTTATATCGTATAGTTCTGTACGTGAGAGCGTCGCGCCTTCTGGTTTTGTACTCAAGCAAGTTGCGCTGACCCCAGTGCCACGGACATTTGTGCTGACCCAAGCGCCATGGACATTTGCAGCGACCCCAGCGCCATGGACGTTTGCGCCAAACCCCAGCGCCACGGATGTTTGTGCTGACCCAAACTCCATGGACGTTTGCGTTGACCCATGCGCCATGGATGTTGACGCCGAGGACGACAGTGTCAGCTCCTGTGCCAGCGCCGAGATCGCCTGCTCCTGTGCCAGTGCCGAGGTTGCCTGCTCCTGTGCCAGCGCCGAGTCTGCCTGCTGCTGTGCCTGCACCGAGGGCGTCTGCTTCGGTACCAGTAGCCCTGCCGAGGGTGACCGTCCCTGTTCCATTACCTGTGCCTATGGCATCTGTGTGAAAGGCCTTGCCAGAGGCCGTGAGTCCCCGGGAGGCTGTGCCAGAGGCCGTTTGTTTGCTGGAGGCCATTTGTTCCCTAAGTACCTCGCTCCCCCCCAGGTGCTGTAATGAGAGAAAGCCCCCAGACAAAGGGCTTCGTCTCAGGCTCCTTTGGGGGGGATATGTCACTGATTGCCCTGAACTTGGGCTTGGAATGCCCCTCCTCGCCGCCAGGGGGCGATCCGAGCAATGACATTTGCGGTGCTCCGCCGGACTGTGGAGCACCTGAAGGAGAAGCTAGGACCCTGGATGAAATATGTCATTGTCTTGCGGTAAACCTGCTTACGTTTGTGCCTCACAGTGAATCCCGCTTATGTGTTTGTGCCTTGCGGTGAATCCCGCTTATGTGTTTGTGTCTCGCGGTAAAGCCCGCTTATGTTTGTGCCTCGTGGTAAAGCCCACTTTTGTTTGTGTCTCGTGGTAAAGCCCACTTTTGTTTGTTACATTTTTGTAGGCTGGGGTCTACAACTATCATGTCTAACCCTAGATCAGCATTTGTGATGAATTTGTGATGATCGTTTGCATGTTAAACCTTTGAGTGACATAGGCAACTGACAGAACAGTTGTGAAAGAATTTTACCTGTTGCAATAGAATCAACTCGAACAGTATTTGTGGTTGATTTATTTATTTGTATTGAAATATTTTTGTTTGGTTGGTTGGTTAAAGTTGACTTTTTAAAATTATTTTATCAACTTTTACATAATGACTTCATCAATGGTGAATTTTTCTAGACCTGATGCAAAGGCACATCCGTTGCCTTGAAAACAAAAGTTACTTTAGGCATAGAAGAAGCAAACTGTTATGATTTGCGAGTGCAGATGATCCCATTTAATTTAGGGCTGGAACCCTATAGTGACTCACAAAACGAACCAAACATGATCTATTTAATTTAATTCAGGTCAGGAGAGAGGGGTGAGAGAGAGAGAGAGAACCCAGACGGAGGAAGTGGCAGCCAAAAGACAATCAGAGCCAGCAGGATCAAGGATGGATGCAGGTCTTGGAGACAGGCATCACCCATATAGAGAACAGCACAGGTCCAGGACAGAAACAGCAGACAAACAGTCTTGGCTCCAGATCGGGTCTGTGGCAGGAGCACAGAGACAAATGGGCAGAACAAGTATTGTTGACAGCCAGTGTAGCAGAATTTCCAGCGAGGTAACAGTCAGAGCTTTATGAACCTCAGAATCAAGGGCAGAATTAGTCACAGGGCTAAGACAACATCAGCACCAAGGCTTACTGAGACACAAACAAAAGAAATTCTGCACCAACTTCATCTCACATCAGTCTTTTATGGTAGGGCTCATCAGGGTTGGACTCACTGCATGTGTAGAAATCAGGCTCTGGAGATGAGGCAAAGCTGGCGTGCAATTGGTACAGAAACATATAGGGTGATGGGGGAAAAGAAACTGCACACTAACATCATCCCCCTCTCCCCAGGCGGCCGACCCAGCTGCTAAACAAGGGAAAGAACGTGGAAGGTGGCACAAATGCACTTTATTGGGTCAAGACAAGTAGAGGATATGTGCGGTACCAGAACGATTGTCCAGGAATTAGAACAAACATGAGGAAAACATGGACATGCAATGTTTACAGGTTGTGGGAGTATGATTAGGAGTAACGCTTGCTGGAACACCACATACACTGGCGAGCTTTGTCTCATGGGGTGAACAGAACATTGAGCAAGTGTCCAGCTTGGGGACAGTTACGGCACACAATCTTGAGGTGCCGGGAACACTCCTCAGGGGTCAGGCATGCCCGAAATACTGTCAACAGTCCAAAGGTCCAAAAATTATCTGAGAGTCTCTCCATCTTAACCTCCCACATTTACATACAAAGATATACTTTTTGTAATTAGATTGGACTTATTAAAAATACTGGTTTAAATACATTAAATAACTACTATTTCATTTTACAAAATACAAAATAAGAAAATAACTAAGAAGACCCGGCTAAATATGGACATGTAACTCTCATGTTGGATGCCCTGCTATTTAAAACTTGTCCATACAATCTTCTTACCCAGAAAATATTTGGTATAGTGTAAATAGTACTATAATAGCAGTATAATATAGTACTCACTATTTATTTACTGTATTATGCTACTAGTACACTAATATTTATGCTACATATACTGTACTAACTTATTTACTATTGTCGATCTCTTATTCCATTAATAAAAAAAAAGTGAAAATAATGGGGACAAAAAAGCGATTTGCACGACATAAAAAACATCTAAACATTTCATGTACAATCATTTGTAATGTGTTGTGAAAACTTTTGTACTCCACGTAGATCAAAAACCCTTAAATATAAAAGCTCATTAAAATAATTGGTTGAAAAATGTAGGTCATTGTGTTTTTAACCAGAAAAACTGCAGTTCATCTGCAGTTCATTGCAATTCATCTAGTTATGCATAGAGAATACAAAAGGAAATAGTATTCGGTAAATCAATCTGCCAATTCCGCTTTGTAATTCACGCAAACTTCACATACTGCCATCTAATGCCAAAAACAGAAGATGTTTAAAGATAAACAGAGGGATGCTAACCATGCTTCCATGGAAGCTGCATAAAGCAGACCCACATAGATGACGTTATGAACCGTACACAAGCCCCGTTACTTAAACTACATATAGAGTTTTGCCAGTAGATGGCACCAAAAGTACAAGTACAGAATAACACACTATGTCTATGGAAGAGCACACTCCCCGCCTAGAATGTAAAATATATGACTGTCCGAATTCGTGTTTGTATGCCAGTGTGATGAAATAAGCCACCCTTACCCATCACCCATTAGTGAGGACATACTTACCTTATGTTTGGTCTTGTGATTATGAAGGCCTAAGGTAATAGAGGCTGCAAGGACCAGAACTTTACTCACCTGGGACAGTCCACCTTCTGTAACGGAGAGGGGGAAAAGAGTACTGTTGAATTGAATATGGTGTGCGTTATTAATGTCGGGTGCATTGTTTGTATCGTCAATGTTTGCGGCAGGACGTAGATAAAGGTTATGTGTGTGTAAGTTTTAAGGAACATGGATTAATGTTAACCTTGAATGTAACTTGTGCTCTTGATGTACCTGTGTGTATTTTAGTTTAGCCAGTAGGAGGGGCTATAGGTATAAAAAGCAGCACTAAGTTATTGCTGGAAAAAGGTGGGCTTTAAGGTGCGTGTAACCAGGTTGCTCTGATAGTGGCCTTCAGCGCTTCTGAATTGTTGGGTCTGGCGCATCGCGTCTTCCTCTTCCCATTAACCCATAGATTTTCTATGGGGTTAAGGTCAGGCGTGTTTGCTGGCCAATTAAGAAGAGGGATACCATGGTCCTTAAACCAGGTATTGGTAGCTTTGGCACTGTGTGCAAGTGCTAAGTCCTGTTGAAAAATTAAATCAGCATCCCCATAAAGTTGGTCAGCAGCAGGAAGCATGAACTTCCTGGTAGACAGCTGCGTTGACCCTGGACCTCAGAAAACACAATGGACCAACACCAGCAGAAGACCTGGCACCACCAAACCGTCACTGACTGTGGAAACTTTACACTGCACCTCAAGCAACGTGGATTCTGTGTCTTTCCTCTCTTCCTCCAGACTCTGGGACCTTGATTTCCAAAGGAAATGCAAAATTTACTTTCATCAGTGAACATAACTTTGCTGTCTGGAGGCTTTGCGTGCACACCATGCAGGCCTGAAAAAATCAGTACACATCCGTGACCACAGCAAGACTACCAAAATATAGTTTTCACCAGTATTCTGGCGCACACAGTGCCAGGGCATTTACCAGACCGTACAGCATTACAGTGTACTCATAGTACCCTATAGTGGTCACAAAAGTCGTCTTCCAGGGGGCTAGGACATCATTGTTGGGTTGGAGTTTGAATTAATTGGGTGGGCAACAACAAAAATACAGCTATGTATTGTGCATCGTTGTTTTTGGGTGTGTAACCATAAAGAAGCCTTGTTTTAATCTGTGTATAGCCAAATTTAAACAGAAAAAAGTTTTTGACAACGAACGGGTTTATGACATCTTAAATGCCATAACTGTAGGGAGCAGGAAGTCATTTGAGGTAGAACCTTAACTCTACCTAACTATAATTGTGTTCTGCACATCCTTTCAAACATTATTGATGACTATTCAATAGGTGGGCACCTGATTCCTGTACATGCCCTTATACATACCCTTATGCATGCCCGTTCTCAGATATAGTTTTGTGAAAGGCAGAGGCTCCACGCAGATATTTCAAGGCCACTGGTACCAATAGAAAGGGATACAGGTATTTTATGGTGATTTTGTTAAAACCCCTATCAATAATGATGTGATTTCAAATAGGTAATGTAAACAGGTGATTATAATCATGATTTTGTACAAAAGCAGTATCTTGTGACAGGGTGAGCCTTGAGAAAGGACTCTCTTATCCCGGTTATTCTCAGTTGTCAGTTGTATAGGTGGTATTCTTGTACCTGTTTATTTTTGCAGTACTGGCGGCATCTAGTGACGGTGATGCGGGATTTTTCCATGATCCAGCTGTGGATCATCAGGAGAAATTAGCCCACTCCTTTTTAAGAGGTTTGGAGCTTGGCCAATTGCTGGTTCTACGGCGTTTCTATGCCGGTATCCTAACCCTTCCAACATGTTTTTTTTCCTGCCCTTTTGCATTACTCTGTTCTTTTCCTTGTCATTATTGGATGTGCTTATTTATATGTTCCTTTTTCTGACGTTTTTTGCAAGTCTGCCGCCACGATTTGGAATATGCCGCCACAGCGAGTCCACACTCTGCCTGGGATTATGAGGCTCCTCCTAACGCCCGGACCGCATCACTACTGGCCACCATTCACTGCATCACAGACTGCACAACGAGCACACTTACACACGCACAAAAGGAACACTTTGTAAATAAACAGCACCTTTTGCACCTATCTGTGACTCCATTCTCTTGCAATGAGTTCTGCAAACTGGTTCTCAAAACCCAGGGAGGCTCCGCCCCCATCCACCGTAACAGAAAAAAACAGCCATCCAAACCAGCAGTATAGAATACAGAGTTAGATGTCTGTAGATCAGCATGCACCCCTCCGGGACCCTTAACATCTCTCCAGACAGTTGTTCAAGCACAGGGGTTGGTACTCAGGTGCCACAAGCTCCAGTTCAAGAAACTGTAGGACCACAATAGGGTCCTTACTGAGCAGCTACAGAGACTCAGTCAACAACTCTCTAGTTTTTTTTTCTAGAGAGGTGCTCGACCGCACCACCACCCCAGAACCCACGGCCCAGAGATCCAACATTCAAGATGGCATTAGCGCCACCAGCACCGCTAAGGAAGTGTGGATCTCAGCCTGTGAGCCCTACCACGGTGAGCTGGGAAAGTTCCAGGGGTTTGTGTATCAGTGTGAGCTGGTTTTCTCACAGTAGCTGCTCATCTTTGCCTCTCAGGCAAGCAGATTATCGGCTCCCTGACCATGCCGTGGAGTCTGGGATGGCAGCATCTGGTGCGGTATGGAATGATAACATGCTTAAAGGTGTGTTTCATTTGGGTCTGAGTGAGACCCTCAAGGATGAGTTGGCAGTGCTATATGATCCCCCGACCTTACAGGGGTTGATTCGACTAGCCATCTGCCTGGATGGTCACCTCTGTGGGTGCCGAAAGGAACAGTGTGACTGCTCCACTGAAGCCACCGTAGCCTTCCAACACCTTAAGGACCTGTTCTCCTCCGCCCCCATCCTGATCCAGCCTGACCCCGCCCAGCAGTTTATCATAGAAGTAGATGTCTCAGAATCTGGTGATTGGGGCCTGAAGGAAGACTGCACCCTTGCGCCTTCTTCTCATGGCGCTTGTCCCCAGCTGAGTCGAACTACAACATGAAAAACCGGGAACTCCTGGCTGTCAAGATGGCCTTGGAGGAATGGAGGCACTGGTTGGAGGGCAACCCCCAGTCGCTTATGGTATGAACAGACCACAAGAACCTGGCATACATCCAGAAAGCAAAGAGGCTGAACTCCAGGCAAGCCAATCATTCCAGTCAGAACGAGGAAGCTCTCGCTACGGTTCATAGGACTCTACAAGGTCAACCGGATCATAAGCCCCACTGCCGTGTGCTTTAAGCTTCCCAGCCACATAAAAATACACCCCACCTTCCATGTCTCCCAGATAAAGCCCATAGCCTCATCAGACCTCATACATCCCCATCCCCCCGTCAGTATTATGGCCGGATGTGGCCTCCAGTACCTGGTAGATTGGGAAGGATACAGCCCAGAGGAGTGATGCTGGATTCCCCACTCATCCATCCTGGACCCTGCTCTCATTGAGGCCTTTCACAGGGCCCATCTGGACAAGCTAGGAGGGTCGTCTGGAGCCAACCCATGAGGGATGGGCAATGTGATGTGGTGAGCCTTGAGAAAGGCCTCTCTCACCCCGGCTATTCTCAGTTTGTGTAGGTGGTATTCTTATATCTGTTTATTTTTGCAGTACTGACGGCATCTAGTGGCAGAGATGCGGGCTTTTCCCACAATCAGCGAGCCACAACTGACAGCGCGTCATTCCCCAGCACAACTGTGAATCTGGAGCCTATCTGTGACTCTTATGTTGTGTACTGCATATTGTTTCTCAAAACCCACAGAGGCTCCAACCCTGTCCACCATAACAGTATCTGCAAAAGGCTGAGACTTTGAGGAGCAAAGATGGGAAGAGGATCTCCAGTTTATCAACAAATGTGTAAGAAAATTATTGAAATGTTTATAAACAATGTTACTCAAAGAAATATTGGAAGGGATTTACATCTCTCTACAGTGCTTCACATCACCATTTACATTACATTTATGGCATTTAGCAGACACCCTTATTCAGATCAACTCACAACTGATACAGTCTAACAATCCAAGCAATTGTGGGTTAAGGGCCTTGCTTAGGGATTTGAACTAAGGACCTTCTGTTCCATTGTCCAGTACCTTAACCACTTAGCCACCACATACCCATGATCTGCACTCCCTCAGAGAGATTCCTCATCAAGAACCATAATTCATCAATAGCTGATATAACCACATGGGCAAGGAATTACTTTGGAAATCATTTGTGAAGCACTACAATACGGAGTTACATTCGCAAGTGCCAATTACAACTTTACTGTAGAAAGAAATAAGCCTTATGTTAACCATGTCTGGAAGTGAAAAATATGGCAACTCTGTACTGTTGCACACTGAACACTTCCTTGTTTAGTATCCTCTGTTCCAAAATGTGTTTGAAGTGTTGTGAGAAGGAATGGGAACATTACAAAATAGCAAATGCTTTACTATCCCAACTTTTTTGGAATGTGTTGCAGACGTGAAATGCAGGATTGTATGTTTATTGGGACTGTGGTGGCCTAGTGGTTAAGGTACTGGACTCTGGACCAGAAGCTCCAGGGTTCAAATCCCTCATCTGCTAAGCTGCCACTGTTGGGTCCTTGAGCAAGACCCTTAACCCACAATTGCTTGGATTGTAAGACTGTATCAATTGTAAGTCGCTCTGGATAAGGGCGTCTGCTAAATGCTGTAAATGTAAATGTAAATGTTAATTAACAAGTGACCAGAAGCTGACCAGACAAACATGAAACATTGGGTTCATGACAGTATGATCATGAAATATTGGGTTCATATTGTCTGAAATGAAATGAAAGTCAAAGTTAGTGTACAGAATCATTTTTTCTGATCCCATTGTAGTTATCTTAATGGGTATTGAACAGGTGTGTGAAGATAGGTCATACAGAGGTTTCTCTGTATTCTAAAAGTGCAATTGTCAGCATACACACACACACAAACATACCTTTATCGCAGAACACAAATAAGAATAGACCTTGGACCAAGCTTGACAAATGTAAAAGCTGTAGGTCAAAAACTGACTGAATGCTGTCAGGGACATGTGAGACCTGTCAGGGACCTCAGGGACTTCATGCTCGCAGCTACTGTGGAGATGGGCATCCAAAGTTAGTGTGTCTAAGTGCCTTGTAAGAAAGTGGCATAGCTGCTCATACATATTTGGGGTAAAGTGCTTAATCATCGATTTATTTGCTCCCCACAAGGGGGAAGCACAAGCCATTAATAGTCTCGTCACTCTGGCACATTTTTATAATCTTTCTTTATGCCTTATCCCTTGCACCTTTTACAGTGGCACCTATTTGGCATCAAGTGGAGAGTAAAGATGTATTGCTTTTCAAAAGTCACTTTTGGTTGTCTTAGCAGTCCAAAATATTTCATCCCTTGCAAGAGGCAAGGGATTCTTTGCTGGATTCTTCTTAATAATTGTAGACTGCCTTTGTGCTTCATCTCCTGGATTTTATCGGGGTATCAAGACCTGAGAGATGCAACTCGATTCTACAAGAACATTAGTTGTCCCCATACTTTCCCTACTCTGCTCTCTTCTTTTTGCCATGTGTGTTATTCCTCAGGGTCATTCCTTATATCTTGACTTTAGACCTTGTCTATCAAAGGACTCCATGACACTGTTAGCTTGGACACAGGCCGTAGTGCAGAATCAAGGTTCTGGTCCCATCTGTGTGATAACTGGAACGGTATCTCCTTTTCTATAATGACACCATCATAGATTCTACGACTATGAAATTATACAGCCCTTTCAGTGGATTTTTTTGGTTTCAACAATCATTGGTTTGCTTATGTATGGCCAAAGAACTGTCATCTTTATCAGCTTATGTTTTTTTTAATGCTTTAATGCAATTGTACCCAACTGAAAGTGAAGCAAGTTCTATACTTCTGTGACAATCAAGCAACTTTTCATATGATTAATAAAGGACAGTTTTAATCCCCTTTGCTAATAAATATGTAAAGACGCCTCACCTGGTCTTCAGCTTTGTATATTTTCATCATTAGAGCTGCCCATATTCCAGGCTTGAACAACCAAAATAGCTGATGCTTTGTCTTGATTGAATTTCAGAAGTTTTGTGCCCAGAGGCTGCTCCATTCGGCCTGGCCTGCCCCCTTTCAGTCAGGCTGTGCTGGACTTGGGACAACCTGACAAGCATTTATGAACTCTGCTGCCTGCTATGTGCTCGCGGGCTTATCTAAGGCTTCACTAAATGCACACTATTCAGGACGGGATGCCCAAATAGTCATGAGGGCTCTGTGATTTGCTATTCAGGAATAAAGTTAAAACCACACTACCCTCACTTTTCCAATTACGCTAATTTTCTTTGCAACTTAAGGTTTGCATGGTGTGGTTGTTTTGGGGGATCTTTCGGGGGAGCTCTCCTTGCCATAGGCATTCCATGATTGGCAACTGTCAGGGAGGCCCATAGACAGTGCCATACAAGCATAAACAGTTTGCAGTAATCTGTGGCATAGCCGTGAGACTGTCTGACACACAGCTTGTAGTCTCAGACAGCCCCACTTGACCAACTAATTCAAGCTAAATATGGTATGCTGCTGCCCATCCTACTGATTGGAGGTTTGCCTGCTATGGCAGTTCTGGAGTTCTTTTGGGCTGCTCTCTCTGCCTTAGGCATTCTATGATTGGCACATGATTGGAGGCCCCAGAACAAGTTCCATACCAGTGTATATACAACTTGCTGGGTATAATTTGTAGCATAACTCTGAGGCTGTCTGATTGTAGATTGTAGCTTGTAGTTTTAGACAGCCTCACTTTACCAACTAATTCAAGCAGGCCTGATGTTTGCCTAGAGTGGCAGCTCAAGGGTTCTTGTAGAGATGCTTTGAGAGAATGCTCCATTGTGGAAGAGCTGTAGATAAATTTTACTTGACTTGCTAGGTAAAATCTGCAGCATAGCCACCAGGCTGTCTGACACACAGCACGTAGTCTCAGAAAGCCTCACTTTACCAACTAAGGCAGGCCATAGCCAGAGCCCCAGAACAGAGCCATATCACCAAAAAAAAACATCAGCAATAAATTTTGCCATTGAATTAAAATATTTTTGACTAGTGGTTTTGTCTGAATTATAGTCAATGCAGTCTGGAACATGTGTGCCCTGCCACGGCCCTCAAGGCCCAGGGACCTCCAGGCCCCCCAAGAGCCTCAAAAGTCTCAGTGTACCTGGGACTGAGTGTGCTAAATTTTGTGTTTGTAGCTCAAAAATTGACCGAAACTGTTTTTTTTTTTTATCCATTCAAGTGAATGGGACTTTTTTTGCACAAATGCGAATGCAGTAACATTTCTCTTAGCTGTGAGCAAGCACACTTCTCGCAATGATGCCGTACATTTGAACATTTGTCCTGTGTCGATATCTTGAAAACTGTAGTGCTGAAAATCACATCTAATAATAATAAAAATAACATAATAATTTATAAGTTTATGATCATTTATAATTTGTGATTTAATAATAATAAGTGCAGTTCCTGCGTAAACTGCGAGTGTGTTGTGGCAGTGCATGCCCATGTGGCAGGTAATAAGATACTATAACCTAATTTCATTTCACTACCTTCATCTTCTGGCAGATCCCAGTCAACCATGCTATACTGTTTACTGACTTTGTCACCCAACTTTGGTGAGCTGCACATTACTGCTGTAGCCTGACCTAATACTAGTGGAGCTCATTCACCTGCTGTGTATCCCTTGGCCACACCCCCACTGTCTAAACTGGTGCCGGGGCAGCACGGTGGTGCAGCGGTTAGTGCAGTTGCCTTATAGCTTCAGCATCCCTGGTTCGATCACAACCTAAGACTCCACCTGTGTGGTGTTTGCATGTCCTCCTTGTGGGTTTACTATTGGTCCTCCAGTTTCTTCCCACGTTCCAAGACATGCATGTTAGATTAGTTGATGTTTTTAAAGTGCACTTAGTGTGTATGAGTGTGTGAGTGCGATGGATTGGTGCCCTGTCTTGGGTTGTTCCTGCCTTGTGCCCTGTAACACCAACTAGGCACCGGCTTTCCCATGATCCTGACCAGAATTAAATGTATAAGAAAATAAAGGAATAATGTTGGGCCACCTGATTTACCTGCTGCAGTCAATCATGTCACCTGGACCAAAATACTTCCAGTGTATTCAGTGACTTTTAACACACTGTCACATCTACACGCTCACCTGTGAACCACGCCCACTTTCTCTCTCTAACCTTCTATTAGTCACACCTGTTTCTCATTTTCTAGTCCTTTCTCTCTTCCTATTTATATCCTCTTGCTTCTGACGCTCGTTGCTAAGTCTCGTGGTTTCCACCTCGTTTCTAAGCCCCTTCTCTACTGCTTCTCGTTTATTGCGTTCCTACCTTGTCTGTCAACGTTTTCGTCTCTCGTCTTCCCTTATTCCGCTCGATTATCTCCTTATCTTGCCCTTTTGCTGTCCGTATTTCGTTGTGTTCGGTTATTTTGCCAGTTTTTCATATTAAACACTGCCTTTTGTCTGATCCACTCCTTGCGTGTGTCTCACTATCTTTAAGCTGGTGTCACAGAAGACTTAGCCACAGAGGCAACGGTATCCGATCAGATTCCAAACCGGTCAAGATGATCGGTATCCAGCTTTCCAAGCTTCGTGCTCAGCTGGCTGAGGTAGTGCGAGTTGTTGCTCAATGCTCGCTTTACGCACTGGCACCCACCATGGACAAGCTCTCTCAGCACGTGTTGCAGTGTAATCAGTCCCTGGTTACCACGACCTCTGAGTTGTTAGTTCCTCCTCCTTCCAGTTCTTCGCCGGCAGTCAAGTTTGCTTTACCTGAGAGATTTGATTTACTGGATCCTTTGCTAGCCGGCTGTCGCAGGGGTCCAGTTATAGCTAGGGCCAAAGCCGAATGTCGTCCGTTCGGGGGTCGCCCCTCCCAGAGACAATTCAGGGGTCGCCCGTCCGAGAATCCGTCCATTGCTTGTCTGTTTCAGAGACCATCCAGAGGTCATCTATCCCAGAGATTGTCCAGAGGTCATCTGGGCCCGAGACCATCCAGAAGTCGTCTGTACCCCAGACCGTACAGAGGTCATCTTTGCCCGAGACCGTCCAGGGGTCGTCTGTGCCCGAGACCATCCTGAGGTCGTCTGTGCCGAGGTCGTCCGTTCCAGTGCCTGTGCCGAGGTCATCCGTTCCAGTGCTTGTGCCAAGGTCGTCCATTCCAGTGCATGTGCCGAGGTCGTCCTTTCCAGTGCCTGTGCTGAGGTTGTCCATTCCAGTGCCTGTGCCGGGGTCGTCCATTCCAGTTGTCCGTTCCAGTGCTTGTGCCGAGGTCGACCGTTCCTGTGCCTGCCCTGAAGCCGGCCATCCCAGTGCCGGTACCAAGGTCTTCCATTCCAGTACCAGACCCGAGGTCTTCTGTTCCAGCACCTGTCCTGAGGTCACCCGTTTCCATGCCTGTCCAGAGGTCATCCATCTTGGTTCCTGTCCCGAGCCTGACCTAAAATTTGTTAAAGAATACAGATTACAAGGTTATTCCATATTGTTTTCCTCTACTTGATCTGTACAAAAATTTATTTAATTTCATTTATTTATGCTTCAAAAAGCCAGAATGCTCAGCTTATAAAAATTGTTTGGTATCATAGCTGTGATTTGATAATTTGCTACAAAGTAAAAAACTCTGGGTGAGCAGCCGCTAAGTGTGGTGAAATGCAAATAAATAATAAACGCAGTTTTTCTCACACTTAGTGGCTGCTCACCCAGAGTTTTTTTTTACTTTGTAGCAAATTAACAAATCACAACTATGATACCAAACAATTTTTGTAAGCTGAACATTCTGGCTTTGTGCTTGTGCCACACTTATAGTGGGTGGTAGGCTTGCCACCAATGATGGAACAATGAATTCTGAATTATGTCAGAGAAATCTAAAGGAAAATGTCAGGACATCTGTCCATGAACTGAAGAGAAGGTGGGTCATGCAGCAAGACAACAACCCTAAGCACACAAGTCGTTCTACCAAAGAATGGTTAATAGAAGAATAAAATTAATGTTTTGGAATGGCCAAGTCAAAGTCCTGACCTTAATCTAATCGAAATATTGTGGAAGGACCTGAAGTGAGCAGTTAATGTGAGGAAACCCACCAACATCCCAGAGTTGAAGCTGTTCTGTAAGGAGGAATGGGCTAAAATTCCTCCAAGTCGGTGTGCAGGACTGATCAACAGTTACAGGAAGTGCTTAGTTGCAGTTATTGCTGCACAGGGGGGGTCACACCAGATACTGAAAGCAAAGGTTCACATACTTTTGCCACTCACTAATATATAATATTGTATCATTTTCGTTAATAAAGAAATGACCAAGCATAATATTTTTTTCTCATTTGTTTAACTGGTTTCTCTTTATGTACTTTTAGGACTTGTGTGAAAATCCGATGATGTTTTAGGTCATATTTATACAGAAATATAGAAAATTCTAAAGGGTTTACAAACTTTCAAGCACCACTGTATTGACATGTTTAATGTAAGGCTTCTTTTATGAATGACGGTTCTTGATGCAGTTCTGTCTGACGGATCGGAGGTCACGAGTGTACAGCTTAGACTCTTTGCACACTGGAATTCTTCTCAATTCCTTGAATTGTTTAATGAAATGCACTGTAGAGGGAGAAATAGGCAATTCTCCTCCTATCTTTCTTTGGGGAAAAATTTTTTCTATAAAAAACACTTCCATAATTTTCTCATACACTTGTTGACAAACTGGAGATCCTCTGCCGATCTCAAAGAGTCAACCTTTTGTGGACACTGCTTTTGTTGCAACTTTTTGGGAATGTAATGCAATTTTTGATATATAATAACAAATGAAATGAAATTGACTGGACAAACAAATGAAATATCTTGGATTCATACTGTCTGTGAAGAAATGAAAGTCAAAGTAAATGTAAGGCACACTTTATTTTTACTTTGCATTTCCCATACTGTCCCAACTTTTTCTGATTTGGTATTGTAATAGAGCCTGTGGATCCTTATCACTATCTCTAGGGTGGATAAGAGCTGTGCATGTTTAGTATCATTATATCATAGGTAATGATGGCATTGTGTAGTTCACAGTATGGATAAATATATTTGTAGTTGGATTATGAAACGAAACTGGTCCTGGATGAAAAACTTAATTAATCTCTGCTTGTTTGATCTTTCTTACTTAGATTGATTTGAAAGGGCATGCATGGCAGTAAGGGCAGTACGGTATGGACATTGACTGAAAAGTCAGAGAGGAAATGCAATATAAAATGTGTTGCAGTGACTGTCTTTGGCTTTTACACCCTCTGTTGCTAGTTTACAAAATATTGAAAAAGACAAGCCATAGAAATATAGAGAAAGACCAGAAGCAGGAGAGTCAGCATGCTCATTTATCCACAAATTCTACTATCGAGATGCAATGCTAGAATTTTGTGCAAAGGGAGGGACAGAGAGTGCATAGTTTTGTGCAGAGAGAGAGAGAGAGAGAGAGAGAGAGAGAGAGAGAGAGAGAGAGAGAGAGAGAGAGAGAGAGAGAGAGAGAGAGAGAGAGA
>JAJAGP010006367.1:0-22367 GCA_025084515.1 Ancistrus triradiatus | reverse complement strand
AATAGGTGATTGCGTTTACTAGGTGATTAGGTAAGTAATAGATAATTATGTTTAATAGGTGATTATGTTTAATAGGTGATTATGTTTAATAGGTGATTGCGTTTACTAGGTGATTAGGTAAGTAATAGGTGATTATGTTTAATAGGTGATTGTTTAATAGGTGATTGCGTTTACTAGGTGATTAGGTAAGTGATAGGTGATGATGTTTAATAGGTGATTATGTTAAATAGGTTATTGCGTTTATTAGGTGATTAGGTAAGTAATAGGTGATTAGGTAAGTAATAGGGATTATGTTCAATAGGTGATTATGTTTAATAAGTGATTGCATTTACTAGGTGATTAGGTAAGTAATAGGTGATTATGTTTAATAGGTGATGGTGTTCAACAGGTGATGGTAATTAATAGGAGACGATGTTTACTAGGTGATGATATTCAATAGGTCGTTAGGTGATGGTGTTTAGTAGGTGGTTATGATGTTTAACAGTTACGTATTATGTTTAATAGGTAATTATGTTTAATCAATAATTTTTTAATAGGTGATAATTATGTTTAATAGGTGACATAATTAATAGGTGATGGTCCTTAATAGGTGATGCTGTTTAGTAAGTGATGTTAAGTAATAGGTGATGGTGATTAGTAGGTGATGTTATTTAATAAGTGATGGTAAGTAATAGGCGATGATGTTTGATAGGTGATTGTGTTTAGTAGATGGTTATGGTGTTTGACCGGTGATGGTGCTTAATAAGTGATGATGTTTAATAAGTGATGTTAATTACTGGGTGATGGTAATTAATAGGTAATGTTGTTTAATAGGTGATAGTAATTAATAGGTGATGTGGTTTAATAGGCGATGATGTTTAATAGGTGGTGGTAATTAATAGATGATTATGTTTAATTGGTGATGGTAATTAATAGGTGATTGTGTTTAATAGGTGAGGGTAATTAATAGGTGATGATGTTTAATAGGTGATCATATTTAACAGGTGATTGTGTTTATTGGGTAATTATTATGTTTTATAGGTCATGGTAATTATTAGGTGATGATGTTTAATAGGTGATGGTAATTAATAGGTGATGATGTTTAATAGTTAATATTAATTAATAGGTGATGATGTTTAATAGGTGATGGTAATTAATAGGTGATTATGTTTAATAGGTGATCGTATTTAACAGGTGATTGTGTTTATTGGGTAATTATTATGATTTATAGGTCATGGTAATTTATAGGTGATTATGTTTAATAGGTGATGATATTCCATAGGTGATTATGTTTAAGAGCTAATGGTAATTAATAGGTGACAATGTTTAAAAGGTGATTATGTTTAGTAGGTGGTTATGTTTAATATATGATTATATTTAGTAGGTGTTTATGTTTAATAGGTGATTGTGTTTGAAAGGTGATGGTAATTAATAAGTGATTATGTTTAATAGCTGGTTATGGTTAATAGATAATTATTATGTTTAATATGTGATTATGTTTAACAGGTGACGTTAATTAATAGGTCATTATGTTTAATAGGTGATTATGTTTAATAGATGATGGTAAGTATTAGGCGATGGTGTTTAATAGGTGATTATATTTATTAGCTGATGATGTTTAATAGGTAATGGTAATTAATAGGTGATTATATTTAATAGGTGATGGTAATTAATAGGTCATTATGTTTCATAGGTGATTATGTTTAATAGATGATGGTAAGTATTAGGCGATGGTGTTTAATAGGTGATTATATTTATTAGCTGATGATGTTTAATAGGTAATGGTAATTAATAGGTGATTATATTTAATAGGTAATGGTAATTAATAGGTGATTATATTTAATAGGTGATGGTAATTAATAGGTGATTATGTTTAATAGGTGATGGTAATTAATAGGTGATGATGTTTAATAGGTGATGATGTTTAATAGGTGATAATATTCAATAGGTGATTCCATTTAATAGGTGATTATATTTAATAGGTGATCATATTTAATAGGTGATGATGTTTAGTAGGTAATTATTATGCTTAATAGGTAATGGTAATTTATTGGTGATTGTGTTTAACAGGTGAAAGTAATTAATAGGTGATTGTGTTTAATAGGCGATGATGTTTAATAGGTGATGATAATTAATAGATAATGATGTTTTATAGGTGATGGTAATTAATAGGTGATTACATTTAATAGGAGATGATGTTTAATAGGTCATGATAATTAATAGGTGATGATGATTAATAGGTGATGGTAATCAATAGGTGATTATGTTTAATAGGCAATGATGTTTAATAGGTGATGGTATTCCATAGGTGATTCCGTTTAATAGGTGATGATGTTCAATAGGTGATTGTGTTCATTAGGCAATTATTATGTTTAATAGGTAATGGTAATTTTTAGGTGATTATGTTTAATAGGTGATGGTAATTAATAGGTGATTATGTTTAATAGGCGATAATGTTTAATAGGTGATGGTGTTTAATAGGTAATTATTATGTTTGATAGGCGATGGTAATTTTTAGGTGATTATGTTTAATAGGTGATGATGATTAGTAGGTGATGGTACTTGACAGTTGATTGTGTTTAATAGGTGCTGATAATTAATAGGTGATGATGATTAATAGCTGATTGTATTCAATAGGTGATGATGTTTAATAGGTGATGGTAATTAATAGGTGATGGTAACTAATAGGTGATTATGTTTAATAGGTGATGGTAAGTAATAGGTGATGATGTTTAATAGGTGATGGTAATTAATAGGTGATTGTTTAATAGGCGATACTGTTTAATAGGTGATGGTGTTTAATAGGTAATTATTATGTTTAATTGGTGATAGTAATTAATAGGTGATTGTGTTCAATAGGTGATGGTGTTTAATTGGTGATTATTATGTTTAACAGGTGATTGCGTTTAATAGTGGCGGCACGGTGGTGCAGTAGTTTGCATGGTCGCATCACAGCTGGCCCCTTTTTTGATGTTTGATAGGTAATTATGATCTTTAATAGTTGATGCCGTTTATTACGCACTGATGTTTAATGAGTGATTATGTATAATACGTGATGGTGTTTAATAGGTGATGGTACCTAGTAGGCGATGTTTTTTAATTGATGATTATGTTTAATAGGTGGTTGGGCATAATATGTGATGGTATTTAATAAGTGATAATGTTTAATAGGGGATTGTAATTAATAGCTGATGTAATTAGTAGGTGACAGTGTTGAATAGGTGATTATGATTTTAATAGGTGATTGCAATTAATAAGTGATGATAATTAATAAGTAATGATGTTTAGTAGGTGATGGTGTAATAAGTGTTTGTAATTTATAGGCAATGTCGGACTGTACTAGCCTAGTGGTTAAGGTACTAGACTCCAGACCAGAAGGTCCAGGGTTCAAATCCCACCTCTGCCAAGCTGCCACTGTTGGGGCCCTTAATCCACAATTGCTTGGATTGTAAGATTGTACCAATTCCGGCTAAATGTAAATGCAATGATGTAAACTGCCTGGCCAAAAAAAGGTCACCGCCTGGATTTAACTAAGCAAACAGTTGAATAGTTAAAAAAAGAGCCTCCCATCGGATAATTACTGCATTGGTGATTATGCCTAACTGATGCAGTGAGTAGCTGTTCATTTGTTAAACAACCATGTCTAAAGACTCATCCTGTGGTCGTGGAAAAGATTTCCATCTGTTTCAGAAGGGTTAGATTGTGAGTGGTTCAGGGAGCATGAGCCCTCATTATCACACATGGATGGTCCACCACAGAGTCCAGAGCTGAACCCCATTGAGAATCTTTGGGATGTGCTGGAGAAAACTTTGTGCAGTGGAACAAATCTCTCATCATCAATACAAGATCTTGGGGCAAAACTAATGCAACTCTGGACAGAAATAAATGTTGTGACATTGAAGAAGCTTGTGAAGACAATGCCACAGCGAATGCGCGCTGTAATCAAAGCTAAAGGCGGTCCAACCAAATATTAGTGTGTGTGACCTTTTTTTTGGCCAGGCAGTGTATAATAGTTACTGGTGTTTAGTAGGTGATTATGTTATGTTTAATAGGTGATTGTAATGAACAGTTTCATATATATATATATAGATAGATAGATAGATAGATACACATTCGTATATGTATATGTATATATATATATATATATATATATATATACATACATATATGTGTGTGTGTGTGTGTGTGTGTGTGTGTGTGTAACAGCAGTATTTGTGGTTTCTGTCTCTGTCTCGTGTCAAGTGTGATGAAAGTGTAAGGGGCAAGCGTGTGTCAGGGGGTAGAGTGTGTGGGCACATAACAAACACTGAAAATATAACTATGTCTGATTTGGTGTCTGTGTTTGTGTGTATAGCAGCAATGTGGAGTGCCTGGCTACTTCCTTTTTTCCTTGTACCTGGAGCAGGTCAGAATCATCATACACACTCAGGTAAGAGTGCATGAGTGGCTGTGTGTGTGTGTGTGTGTGTGTGTGTGTGTGTGTGTGTGTACTAACCGTCTTTATGAACCTCTTTCCCTCTCAGCAATTACCTGTGTGAATGATTACCTGACCAACATCTCCTGTGAGTGGGAAGGTGCAGCGTTGCCTCCTGATCAGATCTGTAACCTGCAGGGTACCAGGAAAATGTATTTTGGTGATATGTAAGTCAGAAACACTGTGACTTTGTGTGTGTGTGTGTGTGTGTGTGTGTGTGTAGTCAAAGTCAAATGTATGTATATAGAGCTTTTTACTGCAGAGCATTGTCGCAAAGCAGCTTTACAAAGATCTAGGCTCACAGTCCTAACTGAGCAAGCCTAGGGTGACAGTGGCAAGGAAAAACTCCCTAAACATTATAAGGAAGAAACCTTGGGAGGACCAAGACTCAAAAAGGGACCATTATCTAATTAATAAGTTTCTTAATACCCAGTTCTTCACATTCGTTCCTGACAACTAATGGTGGATGAAAAACAGAAACCATGTAGAGTTGAGATACCCAAGCTAAAATATTACTCCAGTAAAAGTAAAAGTCCTCCCTTTAGACCTCCACATAAGTAAAAGTTCAAAAGTATTTGCCTTCAAAAGTACAAGTACCATGTATGGCTCTAAAGTTCTGTTATCATTTTTATAGTAAGACTCTTTCTCAGCTAATTTCTGTTCCACGGTCCAGATTTAAGCAGAAAGGAGATCGGACCTTTAAGATTGCGGCCCCAAGATTGTGTAACAGCTTATTGTTGGATATTATGGCAGCATCTCCAGTAGCTTGTTTTAAAACAGTAAAACAGTAGCTGAGACTGGTGTCATTGTTGTGTTATGTGAATAGTATATGTTGTGTCTCTTTTTAAGATGTTTTTCATGGATTTCCTTAACTTCTTTTTACTTTTTGTAAAGCACTTTGATGAACGCTTGTGTTTTTGGAAGTCATATATAAATAGAATAAACTTGAAAGTGGTGTCACTCTTGGCATACCAATCTATAACTGAATGTCATTTATTAGTTCAATAGGTCAAAACAGTCAAGCTCAAAACAAAGTTCGTGCTATAACCTGATTGGTGTGCTTAATACTTGCTTCTTTCATTTTTATATACTACCTTTTTACAACCACAAAAGGAACGACAGATTTTGCATAATGTAAGAGTATAGTATAAGATATCTGACTTTGAAATGTAGTGGAGGTAAAGTAAAAAGTCACCCAAAATGGAAATACTTCAGCAAAGTAAAGATACACTCCTTGAGTAGAAGAACAAATTATGTTTACTTCATTACTGTCCACCCCTGCTCAGAACTCCAAATCCATTGTCGAGTTTCCAATACAGCAGTTGAGATGCTTCGCCACGAATACCCACAGTTTAATCCTGAAATTATTTAAATTATTTGAGTCCCAACAGATTTCCACATGTGGTTGAAATAAGTTGCCAGATTTGGTCCAGACAAGGTCCTGCATTTGATTTGCACAATGTCCCACATTAAGTGTTTACAAGTCCTCACATGTGGTCTATACAAGTTTTTTACATTTGGTAAAATGTGCATTCTTTATTTTGGCTTTTACAATAAAAAAAAAACAGTTTTTGTATCCTCAAGTTTTGTTTCCCACTTCATCTATGAAAGTCTGGTCTGCATAATACATGTTTGTGGAAGTGTATCATGGTACGTACAAAGGGGATTTTTGAGGAGCTCAGATAGAGTTATTGATGCTCATCAGGCTGGAAAAGGTCACAAAACCATCTCTAAATAGTCTGGACCCCAACAATCCATATTAAGAAGGATTGTGTACAAACCTGAGGAAATTCAAGGCCATTGTTACTTGGTTGACCAACAAAGATCACTCCAAGAGCCTAGTCTATTAGGTCATAAAGGAGCCCAGGGTAACTTCTAAGCAACTGAAGGCCTCTCTCACACTGGCTAAAGTTAATGTTCATGAGTCCACCATCAGAAGAACACTAAACAACAGTGGTGTGCATGGCAGGGTTACAAGGAGAAAGCCACTGCTCTCCAAAAAGAACATTGCTGCCCATCATGTGAAACAATCCAGAAAGCTGCTGGACAAAAAGTTCTGTCGACAAATGAGACCAAAATAGAACTTTCTTTGGTTTAAATGAGGTATTATTTATGTAAAAAGGAGACTACTGCCTTCCAGCATAAGAAAAGAACCTTTATCCCATCTGTGAAACATGGTGGTGGAAGGATCATGGTTTACTCTTTTGCTGCATCTGGCCCGGACAACTTACCATCGCTGATAAAACAGTGAATTCTGAATTATTTCAGCAAATTCTAAAGGAAACTATCAGGACATCTGTTTACAAATGGGAATGAAATAATGTGTGTGTGCTTCACAGGATAAAGGCTTGTATCCTGGATACCACAAGAGGCTGCTGGATTGATTTTGAAAAGATTGTGAGTGTTTCATAAACACACCTACAAAAGAGCTATATGTCAATGATAATAATTAAAATTCAGTTAAGTATAATCACCCCCTTTCTCTTTCTCCTTCTTTCAGACCTTTAACTTTGAGGAAAAGATCAAGTTGGAGGTGCTCTGTAACAACACTATGGTGCATACATTGGATTATCAGCCTGGTCATCACGGTACTTCATAAATAAATCAATTCTTTACTTAGATATTTGTTTTTAACTCTCATTTCCTATTGCATTCCTGTATTGTTTCATTTCTTTCAATACATATAAAGCTTGAAGATGAAGCCTAACAAGCTGAATTTTAGGTACTGCATGTTTTATTTCTGTTATTAAATCTAACTGGCTGATGTTGGTTTGATTGACAGTTAAGCTCCACCCACCCGAGCAGCTACATGTAAGTGGGGGAAACGTGACCTGGAGCCGAGCAGCTCGCTTCCCCTCCAAAATCGACCAGTACGTGTTCCAGCTGCAGGTCAAATCCAAATATCAGAGATGGGAGGTATGTGGTTTGTGTTTTTTTACATTCCAAAAAACAAAAAAAACCACCTCGGCATGCAGTTATGTCTCAGGCAGATATGTAAAAGATTATAAGTGTGGTCTGATTAAATATTGGGTCTTACCACTAGAGGGCGTTAAAGTGCTTCCCCTATAGAGCTGCTCTATTAAAAGGCTCTCAGAGGCTACTTTTGGGTAGTGCACCTCTTGGAGAGATCGTTGACTGCTAGACATGCTTCTACAATGCACTCGAAGACAAGCAAGGAAATTTAGCACCTATTCAAGACACAAAGTGTAAACAGGGTCTAAGTGTCTCTTTCACACGGTGTGTGTGTGTGTGTGTGTGTGTGTGTGTGAGATACAGGAGGTAAGCCCGAGTTTGGTGGATGGTACATTTGTGATGTTGGATGATGGCTCGCCATGTAAGGGTAGTGAGTGTGAGGCACGGGTAAGGGTGAGGCCCAAGGAGACTAAGAGTTTGGACCGCATCCAGGGTCAGTGGAGTGACTGGAGCTCGTCTGTGTCCTGGAAATCTGTGGTCCTCAAAGTGACAACTGCTCCCACACATAAAGTTCTAATGAAGTTTACAACAGGTAAGATGTCGAGATCTTCTACACTATGGTCTTCTACACCACGATCTCCCACACCAACACCTTCCACACCAAAAACTTTCAAACCTACATCTTCAACACCATCCTTCCAAACTATGTTCTTCTACACCAAGTTCTTTCACAGCAAGATGTTCCACACCAGGATCGTCCAAGCCAAGATCTTTCAGACTAAGCTCTACTACAGCAGGACCTTCCATAAGTTTTTCTTCAACATCAAGTCTTTCTTCAAGATCAAGTTTTTCTTCTACGCCAAGTTCTTCCACAGAAATTTCACAAAAAAGGAAGATCATCCTTTGTAGAAGATCACCCATCTAAATATCCTACACAGTATGTTCTTCCACAACGAGACCTTCTATATTAATATCTTCCACCTCATTCTCCACACCAAGTTTCTCGCAAACCAAGACATTCCTTAAACTGAGATTCCACCTTCCACCAAGTTCCTCCACACCAAGTTTTTCTTCTACACCAAGTTCTTTGACAGAAATTTCACACCAAGGCATTTCACACCAAGATCATCCATGGAAAGATCTTCCTCTATATGTTCTTCCACACCAAGACCTTCCATATTAATGTCTTCCACCTCATTTTCCACACCAAGACTTTTCTTACCAAGACCTTCCACACCACAAACATCCAAACCATCTTTTTCTACACCAAGATCTCCCATTCCAAGTTCTTCTATACTAAATTCTTGTACCTTGTAAATTCATCCACACCATGATCATCCAGGCAAAAATCCTTTACAAAATGTTCTTCCACAGCAAGCTCATCCACACTAACCTCTTCCACAGCAAGTTTTTCTTCTACACCACGTTCTTCCACACCAAGCCATTCCTTACAAAGATCTTCCATGCCAAGTCCTTTCAAAGATGTTCCACACCATGATCATCCAAATCAAATCCTTCAGACTAAGCTCTGCTTCAGCAGCAAGATCTTTTACGACAAGTTCTTCCGCAGAGGTTTCACAACTAGGTCTTTCACACAAGATCATCCATGTAAAGAAATTCCACTATATGTTCTTCCAGCCCAAGTTCTTCTACACCAAGATCTCACATTCCATGTTCTTCCAAACCAAGTTGGTCCACACCAACACCTTCAACATTAAATTTACCACAAGCTCTTCCAAGCTAAGATCTTTAACATCAAATAAATGCACACCATGATCATACAGGCTAAAATCCTCCACATCAAATCCTTGCACACTAACATCTTCCACACTCTCTTCCACAAAAACCATTTCTTAATGCAACTGAGAATGTGAGCTCTTTAAAGTTTTTTTCCTGTGTGTGTTTGTGTGTGTGTGTGTGTGTTCTTAACAGGTGTAATAGCAGGCTGCCTAGTGCTCGTCCTCACCATTCTCCTCTCTTTGACATTCTACATATACAATAATAACTGGTAGGTGTGTGTGTGTGTGTGTGTGTGTGTGTGTGTGTGTGTGTGTTGAGATTCTAGTGCTAAAATATTATATAAATGCATTTAAATGATTATCATAACACGTTATGTTGCGTTACAGCTTGTGGAAAGCTGGACATGTTCCTGACCCCTCCAAATTTTTTCAGCCCCTTATTGACAAGCATAAAGGGAATTTCCAGGTGATATGTCAACACACACACACACACACACACACATCACTATATTAGGTACACATTTGTTGTTTCTACACTCACAGTTCCACGTACCATATAGAAGCACTTTGCAGTTCTACCAGCCAAAAATGTCCAGCCACCAGCATCCTGTGAGCACTGATGAAGGATTAGAGGATGACTAACACAAACTATCCATCAACAGATGAGTTACTGTCTCTGACTTTACATCTATAAGGTGCAGCAATAAGATAGATCTGTCTAATATAGTGGACAGTGAGTGACAGGTTTATATATTGTTTACTTAATAACAAAACCAACTTTCTTTTGAAAAACCAAAACAGCCCAAAGCTTTTGCTTTAGGTCACTAAGGTTAATGTTAGGATTAGGTGTAAAAACACAAACTTGTGTGTTTGTGTGTGTGTGTGTGTGTGTGTGTGTGTGTGTGTGTGTGTGTGTGTGTGTGTTCGTGTTCGTGTTCGTGTTCGCTCTTACTCAGTCTGTATGTAAGTGTATGTCAGTGTTTCTTACCTGAAGTTGTAAAAGGTTTGTGGTTTTCTGTGGGTTTTTTCCACTTTCATTTCTCTGGAGGTAGAAGCTACGACGCGGTTTCTCTGATCCTTTATGCTCCACATATGAACGGATGTACACACACACACACACACACACACACACACACACACACAAACTCAAATATACACATCACGCAAATACAATAATGAGCATTCAGTTTTTACAAGGAACCTTTTTTTAACCTTTTTGCTATTTTTCTAACTGATTAGCTGTCATTTCTTATTGTAATTACAAATGTTTCTCGATTGCTTGACTGTATGTATGAGTCACCTAATGTCCATGATATATATAGTACTGTGCAAAAGTCTTATGCCACCATTACATTTGTTGTTTTAACAATCCTATAATGACATATATAACATATATAACATATTGTCAATGATTGGACCTAAACATTTCAAACTTGGATTCATCACTCTATAATCCTCTTTTTCACTGCTCTTCATCCAAGTTTTAGTATACCTTATCCTTTTCACCCTGTTCCCCTTCTGAAAAATTGGTTTCTTGGATGCTACCCTTCCAAAGAACTGTAGAAAAGTCCACTTTGCATCCTGATGAAGCTGCCAGATGGTGCTATTGCTCAAGTGTAAAGGGAGGAAACACTAAATACTTACTACCATCACCTAAAGAAGCTGTTTCTGTTTATTTTGGAACATGACTGTGAGGTTGGCTCCTGATCTTAGACAATAAGCCCAGTCAGTCAGTCCAGTGTGTTTTTAAGGTGTCTGACAGAGATGACGTCAGGGTTCTGTGCAGCCAGCCAAGTTCTCAATCAAAGTTGACAAACCAATTCTCTATGGACTTTGTTTAAGGACAGGAGAGTATAAAGTTGATGAACTGACTTGGTGGAAACTGAAACCTATAAATGTTTCACACTGAGAGTCGCTGGGGTATCGGTACACTGTTCTACTGAAGCTGTTTATCTATTGAAATTGAGGAAATCTAGTGTTTATGTTATGAATGTGTTTATTTTACAAGTGAGTGTCTCTGACATGGCAGAGACACACATATACATAGAGAGAGAGAGAGAGAGAGAGAGAGAGAGAGAGAGAGAGAGAGAGAGAGACAAGTTTGTGGACACCCTCCCTAATTATTGAGCTCTGCCATGTCAGAGACACTCACTTGTAAAATAAACACATTCATAACATAAACACTAGATTTCCTCAATTTCAATAGATAAACAGCTTCAGTAGAACAGTGTACCGATACCCCAGCGACTCTCAGTGTGAAACATTTATAGGTTTCAGTTTCCACCAAGTCAGTTCATCAACTTTATACTCTCCTGTCCTTAAACAAAGTCCATAGAGAATTGGTTTGTCAACTTTGATTGAGAACTTGGCTGGCTGCACAGAACCCTGACGTCATCTCTGTCAGACACCTTAAAAACACACTGGACTGACTGACTGGGCTTATTGTCTAAGATCAGGAGCCAACCTCACAGTCATGTTCCAAAATAAACAGAAACAGCTTCTTTAGGTGATGGTAGTAAGTATTTAGTGTTTCCTCCCTTTACACTTGAGCAATAGCACCATCTGGCAGCTTCATCAGGATGCAAAGTGGACTTTTCTACAGTTCTTTGGAAGGGTAGCATCCAAGAAACCAATTTTTCAGAAGGGGAACAGGGTGAAAAGGATAAGGTATACTAAAACTTGGATGAAGAGCAGTGAAAAAGAGGATTATAGAGTGATGAATCCAAGTTTGAAATGTTTAGGTCCAATCATTGACAATATGTTATATATGTTATATATGTCATTATAGGATTGTTAAAACAACAAATGTAATGGTGGCATAAGACTTTTGCACAGTACTATATATATCATGGACATTAGGTGACTCATACATACAGTCAAGCAATCGAGAAACATTTGTAATTACAATAAGAAATGACAGCTAATCAGTTAGAAAAATAGCAAAAAGGTTAAAAAAAGGTTCCTTGTAAAAACTGAATGCTCATTATTGTATTTGCGTGATGTGTATATTTGAGTTTGTGTGTGTGTGTGTGTGTGTGTGTGTGTGTGTGTACATCCGTTCATATGTGGAGCATAAAGGATCAGAGAAACCGCGTCGTAGCTTCTACCTCCAGAGAAATGAAAGTGGAAAAAACCCACAGAAAACCACAAACCTTTTACAACTTCAGGTAAGAAACACTGACATACACTTACATACAGACTGAGTAAGAGCGAACACGAACACGAACACGAACACACACACACACACACACACACACACACACACACACACACACACACACACACACAAACACACAAGTTTGTGTTTTTACACCTAATCCTAACATTAACCTTAGTGACCTAAAGCAAAAGCTTTGGGCTGTTTTGGTTTTTCAAAAGAAAGTTGGTTTTGTTATTAAGTAAACAATATATAAACCTGTCACTCACTGTCCACTATATTAGACAGATCTATCTTATTGCTGCACCTTATAGATGTAAAGTCAGAGACAGTAACTCATCTGTTGATGGATAGTTTGTGTTAGTCATCCTCTAATCCTTCATCAGTGCTCACAGGATGCTGGTGGCTGGACATTTTTGGCTGGTAGAACTGCAAAGTGCTTCTATATGGTACGTGGAACTGTGAGTGTAGAAACAACAAATGTGTACCTAATATAGTGATGTGTGTGTGTGTGTGTGTGTGTGTTGACATATCACCTGGAAATTCCCTTTATGCTTGTCAATAAGGGGCTGAAAAAATTTGGAGGGGTCAGGAACATGTCCAGCTTTCCACAAGCTGTAACGCAACATAACGTGTTATGATAATCATTTAAATGCATTTATATAATATTTTAGCACTAGAATCTCAACACACACACACACACACACACACACACACACACACACACACCTACCAGTTATTATTGTATATGTAGAATGTCAAAGAGAGGAGAATGGTGAGGACGAGCACTAGGCAGCCTGCTATTACACCTGTTAAGAACACACACACACACACACAAACACACACAGGAAAAAAACTTTAAAGAGCTCACATTCTCAGTTGCATTAAGAAATGGTTTTTGTGGAAGAGAGTGTGGAAGATGTTAGTGTGCAAGGATTTGATGTGGAGGATTTTAGCCTGTATGATCATGGTGTGCATTTATTTGATGTTAAAGATCTTAGCTTGGAAGAGCTTGTGGTAAATTTAATGTTGAAGGTGTTGGTGTGGACCAACTTGGTTTGGAAGAACATGGAATGTGAGATCTTGGTGTAGAAGAACTTGGGCTGGAAGAACATATAGTGGAATTTCTTTACATGGATGATCTTGTGTGAAAGACCTAGTTGTGAAACCTCTGCGGAAGAACTTGTCGTAAAAGATCTTGCTGCTGAAGCAGAGCTTAGTCTGAAGGATTTGATTTGGATGATCATGGTGTGGAACATCTTTGAAAGGACTTGGCATGGAAGATCTTTGTAAGGAATGGCTTGGTGTGGAAGAACGTGGTGTAGAAGAAAAACTTGCTGTGGAAGAGGTTAGTGTGGATGAGCTTGCTGTGGAAGAACATTTTGTAAAGGATTTTTGCCTGGATGATCATGGTGTGGATGAATTTACAAGGTACAAGAATTTAGTATAGAAGAACTTGGAATGGGAGATCTTGGTGTAGAAAAAGATGGTTTGGATGTTTGTGGTGTGGAAGGTCTTGGTAAGAAAAGTCTTGGTGTGGAAAATGAGGTGGAAGACATTAATATGGAAGGTCTTGGTGTGGAAGAACATATAGAGGAAGATCTTTCCATGGATGATCTTGGTGTGAAATGCCTTGGTGTGAAATTTCTGTCAAAGAACTTGGTGTAGAAGAAAAACTTGGTGTGGAGGAACTTGGTGGAAGGTGGAATCTCAGTTTAAGGAATGTCTTGGTTTGCGAGAAACTTGGTGTGGAGAATGAGGTGGAAGATATTAATATAGAAGGTCTCGTTGTGGAAGAACATACTGTGTAGGATATTTAGATGGGTGATCTTCTACAAAGGATGATCTTCCTTTTTTGTGAAATTTCTGTGGAAGAACTTGGCGTAGAAGAAAAACTTGATCTTGAAGAAAGACTTGATGTTGAAGAAAAACTTATGGAAGGTCCTGCTGTAGTAGAGCTTAGTCTGAAAGATCTTGGCTTGGACGATCCTGGTGTGGAACATCTTGCTGTGAAAGAACTTGGTGTAGAAGAACATAGTTTGGAAGGATGGTGTTGAAGATGTAGGTTTGAAAGTTTTTGGTGTGGAAGGTGTTGGTGTGGGAGATCGTGGTGTAGAAGACCATAGTGTAGAAGATCTCGACATCTTACCTGTTGTAAACTTCATTAGAACTTTATGTGTGGGAGCAGTTGTCACTTTGAGGACCACAGATTTCCAGGACACAGACGAGCTCCAGTCACTCCACTGACCCTGGATGCGGTCCAAACTCTTAGTCTCCTTGGGCCTCACCCTTACCCGTGCCTCACACTCACTACCCTTACATGGCGAGCCATCATCCAACATCACAAATGTACCATCCACCAAACTCGGGCTTACCTCCTGTATCTCACACACACACACACACACACACACACACACCGTGTGAAAGAGACACTTAGACCCTGTTTACACTTTGTGTCTTGAATAGGTGCTAAATTTCCTTGCTTGTCTTCGAGTGCATTGTAGAAGCATGTCTAGCAGTCAACGATCTCTCCAAGAGGTGCACTACCCAAAAGTAGCCTCTGAGAGCCTTTTAATAGAGCAGCTCTATAGGGGAAGCACTTTAACGCCCTCTAGTGGTAAGACCCAATATTTAATCAGACCACACTTATAATCTTTTACATATCTGCCTGAGACATAACTGCATGCCGAGGTGGTTTTTTTTGTTTTTTGGAATGTAAAAAAACACAAACCACATACCTCCCATCTCTGATATTTGGATTTGACCTGCAGCTGGAACACGTACTGGTCGATTTTGGAGGGGAAGCGAGCTGCTCGGCTCCAGGTCACGTTTCCCCCACTTACATGTAGCTGCTCGGGTGGGTGGAGCTTAACTGTCAATCAAACCAACATCAGCCAGTTAGATTTAATAACAGAAATAAAACATGCAGTACCTAAAATTCAGCTTGTTAGGCTTCATCTTCAAGCTTTATATGTATTGAAAGAAATGAAACAATACAGGAATGCAATAGGAAATGAGAGTTAAAAACAAATATCTAAGTAAAGAATTGATTTATTTATGAAGTACCGTGATGACC
Source organism: Ancistrus triradiatus (assembly GCA_025084515.1). NCBI lineage: Eukaryota > Metazoa > Chordata > Actinopteri > Siluriformes > Loricariidae > Ancistrus > Ancistrus triradiatus. Next base: position 7,029 of record JAJAGP010006367.1, on the reverse strand, counting down.
AGGCTGATAATCCAATGTATGCACCATAGTGTTGTTACAGAGCACCTCCAACTTGATCTTTTCCTCAAAGTTAAAGGTCTGAAAGAAGGAGAAAGAGAAAGGGGGTGATTATACTTAACTGAATTTTAATTATTATCATTGACATATAGCTCTTTTGTAGGTGTGTTTATGAAACACTCACAATCTTTTCAAAATCAATCCAGCAGCCTCTTGTGGTATCCAGGATACAAGCCTTTATCCTGTGAAGCACACACACATTATTTCATTCCCATTTGTAAACAGATGTCCTGATAGTTTCCTTTAGAATTTGCTGAAATAATTCAGAATTCACTGTTTTATCAGCGATGGTAAGTTGTCCGGGCCAGATGCAGCAAAAGAGTAAACCATGATCCTTCCACCACCATGTTTCACAGATGGGATAAAGGTTCTTTTCTTATGCTGGAAGGCAGTAGTCTCCTTTTTACATAAATAATACCTCATTTAAACCAAAGAAAGTTCTATTTTGGTCTCATTTGTCGACAGAACTTTTTGTCCAGCAGCTTTCTGGATTGTTTCACATGATGGGCAGCAATGTTCTTTTTGGAGAGCAGTGGCTTTCTCCTTGTAACCCTGCCATGCACACCACTGTTGTTTAGTGTTCTTCTGATGGTGGACTCATGAACATTAACTTTAGCCAGTGTGAGAGAGGCCTTCAGTTGCTTAGAAGTTACCCTGGGCTCCTTTATGACCTAATAGACTAGGCTCTTGGAGTGATCTTTGTTGGTCAACCAAGTAACAATGGCCTTGAATTTCCTCAGGTTTGTACACAATCCTTCTTAATATGGATTGTTGGGGTCCAGACTATTTAGAGATGGTTTTGTGACCTTTTCCAGCCTGATGAGCATCAATAACTCTATCTGAGCTCCTCAAAAATCCCCTTTGTACGTACCATGATACACTTCCACAAACATGTATTATGCAGACCAGACTTTCATAGATGAAGTGGGAAACAAAACTTGAGGATACAAAAACTGTTTTTTTTTTATTGTAAAAGCCAAAATAAAGAATGCACATTTTACCAAATGTAAAAAACTTGTATAGACCACATGTGAGGACTTGTAAACACTTAATGTGGGACATTGTGCAAATCAAATGCAGGACCTTGTCTGGACCAAATCTGGCAACTTATTTCAACCACATGTGGAAATCTGTTGGGACTCAAATAATTTAAATAATTTCAGGATTAAACTGTGGGTATTCGTGGCGAAGCATCTCAACTGCTGTATTGGAAACTCGACAATGGATTTGGAGTTCTGAGCAGGGGTGGACAGTAATGAAGTAAACATAATTTGTTCTTCTACTCAAGGAGTGTATCTTTACTTTGCTGAAGTATTTCCATTTTGGGTGACTTTTTACTTTACCTCCACTACATTTCAAAGTCAGATATCTTATACTATACTCTTACATTATGCAAAATCTGTCGTTCCTTTTGTGGTTGTAAAAAGGTAGTATATAAAAATGAAAGAAGCAAGTATTAAGCACACCAATCAGGTTATAGCACGAACTTTGTTTTGAGCTTGACTGTTTTGACCTATTGAACTAATAAATGACATTCAGTTATAGATTGGTATGCCAAGAGTGACACCACTTTCAAGTTTATTCTATTTATATATGACTTCCAAAAACACAAGCGTTCATCAAAGTGCTTTACAAAAAGTAAAAAGAAGTTAAGGAAATCCATGAAAAACATCTTAAAAAGAGACACAACATATACTATTCACATAACACAACAATGACACCAGTCTCAGCTACTGTTTTACTGTTTTAAAACAAGCTACTGGAGATGCTGCCATAATATCCAACAATAAGCTGTTACACAATCTTGGGGCCGCAATCTTAAAGGTCCGATCTCCTTTCTGCTTAAATCTGGACCGTGGAACAGAAATTAGCTGAGAAAGAGTCTTACTATAAAAATGATAACAGAACTTTAGAGCCATACATGGTACTTGTACTTTTGAAGGCAAATACTTTTGAACTTTTACTTATGTGGAGGTCTAAAGGGAGGACTTTTACTTTTACTGGAGTAATATTTTAGCTTGGGTATCTCAACTCTACATGGTTTCTGTTTTTCATCCACCATTAGTTGTCAGGAACGAATGTGAAGAACTGGGTATTAAGAAACTTATTAATTAGATAATGGTCCCTTTTTGAGTCTTGGTCCTCCCAAGGTTTCTTCCTTATAATGTTTAGGGAGTTTTTCCTTGCCACTGTCACCCTAGGCTTGCTCAGTTAGGACTGTGAGCCTAGATCTTTGTAAAGCTGCTTTGCGACAATGCTCTGCAGTAAAAAGCTCTATATACATACATTTGACTTTGACTACACACACACACACACACACACACACACAAAGTCACAGTGTTTCTGACTTACATATCACCAAAATACATTTTCCTGGTACCCTGCAGGTTACAGATCTGATCAGGAGGCAACGCTGCACCTTCCCACTCACAGGAGATGTTGGTCAGGTAATCATTCACACAGATAATTGCTGAGAGGGAAAGAGGTTCATAAAGACGGTTAGTACACACACACACACACACACACACACACACACACACACACAGCCACTCATGCACTCTTACCTGAGTGTGTATGATGATTCTGACCTGCTCCAGGTACAAGGAAAAAAGGAAGTAGCCAGGCACTCCACATTGCTGCTATACACACAAACACAGACACCAAATCAGACATAGTTATATTTTCAGTGTTTGTTATGTGCCCACACACTCTACCCCCTGACACACGCTTGCCCCTTACACTTTCATCACACTTGACACGAGACAGAGACAGAAACCACAAATACTGCTGTTACACACACACACACACACACACACACACACACATATATGTATGTATATATATATATATATATATATATATATACATATACATATACGAATGTGTATCTATCTATCTATCTATCTATATATATATATATGAAACTGTTCATTACAATCACCTATTAAACATAACATAATCACCTACTAAACACCAGTAACTATTATACACTGCCTGGCCAAAAAAAAGGTCACACACACTAATATTTGGTTGGACCGCCTTTAGCTTTGATTACAGCGCGCATTCGCTGTGGCATTGTCTTCACAAGCTTCTTCAATGTCACAACATTTATTTCTGTCCAGAGTTGCATTAGTTTTGCCCCAAGATCTTGTATTGATGATGAGAGATTTGTTCCACTGCACAAAGTTTTCTCCAGCACATCCCAAAGATTCTCAATGGGGTTCAGCTCTGGACTCTGTGGTGGACCATCCATGTGTGATAATGAGGGCTCATGCTCCCTGAACCACTCACAATCTAACCCTTCTGAAACAGATGGAAATCTTTTCCACGACCACAGGATGAGTCTTTAGACATGGTTGTTTAACAAATGAACAGCTACTCACTGCATCAGTTAGGCATAATCACCAATGCAGTAATTATCCGATGGGAGGCTCTTTTTTTAACTATTCAACTGTTTGCTTAGTTAAATCCAGGCGGTGACCTTTTTTTGGCCAGGCAGTTTACATCATTGCATTTACATTTAGCCGGAATTGGTACAATCTTACAATCCAAGCAATTGTGGATTAAGGGCCCCAACAGTGGCAGCTTGGCAGAGGTGGGATTTGAACCCTGGACCTTCTGGTCTGGAGTCTAGTACCTTAACCACTAGGCTAGTACAGTCCGACATTGCCTATAAATTACAAACACTTATTACACCATCACCTACTAAACATCATTACTTATTAATTATCATCACTTATTAATTGCAATCACCTATTAAAATCATAATCACCTATTCAACACTGTCACCTACTAATTACATCAGCTATTAATTACAATCCCCTATTAAACATTATCACTTATTAAATACCATCACATATTATGCCCAACCACCTATTAAACATAATCATCAATTAAAAAACATCGCCTACTAGGTACCATCACCTATTAAACACCATCACGTATTATACATAATCACTCATTAAACATCAGTGCGTAATAAACGGCATCAACTATTAAAGATCATAATTACCTATCAAACATCAAAAAAGGGGCCAGCTGTGATGCGACCATGCAAACTACTGCACCACCGTGCCGCCACTATTAAACGCAATCACCTGTTAAACATAATAATCACCAATTAAACACCATCACCTATTGAACACAATCACCTATTAATTACTATCACCAATTAAACATAATAATTACCTATTAAACACCATCACCTATTAAACAGTATCGCCTATTAAACAATCACCTATTAATTACCATCACCTATTAAACATCATCACCTATTACTTACCATCACCTATTAAACATAATCACCTATTAGTTACCATCACCTATTAATTACCATCACCTATTAAACATCATCACCTATTGAATACAATCAGCTATTAATCATCATCACCTATTAATTATCAGCACCTATTAAACACAATCAACTGTCAAGTACCATCACCTACTAATCATCATCACCTATTAAACATAATCACCTAAAAATTACCATCGCCTATCAAACATAATAATTACCTATTAAACACCATCACCTATTAAACATTATCGCCTATTAAACATAATCACCTATTAATTACCATCACCTATTAAACATAATCACCTAAAAATTACCATTACCTATTAAACATAATAATTGCCTAATGAACACAATCACCTATTGAACATCATCACCTATTAAACGGAATCACCTATGGAATACCATCACCTATTAAACATCATTGCCTATTAAACATAATCACCTATTGATTACCATCACCTATTAATCATCATCACCTATTAATTATCATGACCTATTAAACATCATCTCCTATTAAATGTAATCACCTATTAATTACCATCACCTATAAAACATCATTATCTATTAATTATCATCACCTATTAAACATCATCGCCTATTAAACACAATCACCTATTAATTACTTTCACCTGTTAAACACAATCACCAATAAATTACCATTACCTATTAAGCATAATAATTACCTACTAAACATCATCACCTATTAAATATGATCACCTATTAAATATAATCACCTATTAAATGGAATCACCTATTGAATATTATCACCTATTAAACATCATCACCTATTAAACATCATCACCTATTAATTACCATCACCTATTAAACATAATCACCTATTAATTACCATCACCTATTAAATATAATCACCTATTAATTACCATTACCTATTAAATATAATCACCTATTAATTACCATTACCTATTAAACATCATCAGCTAATAAATATAATCACCTATTAAACACCATCGCCTAATACTTACCATCATCTATTAAACATAATCACCTATGAAACATAATGACCTATTAATTACCATCACCTATTAAATATAATCACCTATTAATTACCATTACCTATTAAACATCATCAGCTAATAAATATAATCACCTATTAAACACCATCGCCTAATACTTACCATCATCTATTAAACATAATCACCTATTAAACATAATGACCTATTAATTAACGTCACCTGTTAAACATAATCACATATTAAACATAATAATTATCTATTAACCATAACCAGCTATTAAACATAATCACTTATTAATTACCATCACCTTTCAAACACAATCACCTATTAAACATAAACACCTACTAAATATAATCATATATTAAACATAACCACCTACTAAACATAATCACCTTTTAAACATTGTCACCTATTAATTACCATTAGCTCTTAAACATAATCACCTATGGAATATCATCACCTATTAAACATAATCACCTATAAATTACCATGACCTATAAATCATAATAATTACCCAATAAACACAATCACCTGTTAAATACGATCACCTATTAAACATAATCACCTATTAATTACCATCACCTATTAAACATCATCACCTATTAATTAATATTAACTATTAAACATCATCACCTATTAATTACCATCACCTATTAAACATCATCACCTAATAATTACCATGACCTATAAAACATAATAATTACCCAATAAACACAATCACCTGTTAAATATGATCACCTATTAAACATCATCACCTATTAATTACCCTCACCTATTAAACACAATCACCTATTAATTACCATCACCAATTAAACATAATCATCTATTAATTACCACCACCTATTAAACATCATCGCCTATTAAACCACATCACCTATTAATTACTATCACCTATTAAACAACATTACCTATTAATTACCATCACCCAGTAATTAACATCACTTATTAAACATCATCACTTATTAAGCACCATCACCGGTCAAACACCATAACCACCTACTAAACACAATCACCTATCAAACATCATCGCCTATTACTTACCATCACTTATTAAATAACATCACCTACTAATCACCATCACCTATTACTTAACATCACTTACTAAACAGCATCACCTATTAAGGACCATCACCTATTAATTATGTCACCTATTAAACATAATTATCACCTATTAAAAAATTATTGATTAAACATAATTACCTATTAAACATAATACGTAACTGTTAAACATCATAACCACCTACTAAACACCATCACCTAACGACCTATTGAATATCATCACCTAGTAAACATCGTCTCCTATTAATTACCATCACCTGTTGAACACCATCACCTATTAAACATAATCACCTATTACTTACCTAATCACCTAGTAAATGCAATCACTTATTAAACATAATCACCTATTGAACATAATCCCTATTACTTACCTAATCACCTATTACTTACCTAATCACCTAATAAACGCAATAACCTATTTAACATAATCACCTATTAAACATCATCACCTATCACTTACCTAATCACCTAGTAAACGCAATCACCTATTAAACAATCACCTATTAAACATAATCACCTATTACTTACCTAATCACCTAGTAAACGCAATCACCTATTAAACATAATCACCTATTAAACATAATCACCTATTAAACATAATTATCTATTACTTACCTAATCACCTAGTAAACGCAATCACCTATT